>JAOXYD010023946.1:0-14459 GCA_028565735.1 Pinacopodium congolense | reverse complement strand
AATTGTAATCTGATTGACCTAGTACTTACATCCTATAAACTTCCTCATGGGATCAATACTCGGAGTCTTAAATATACTCCGCTTTATTACTTGATTCGACCGGTACGCTTGCTGAATGTTAGTCTTGAATTAAATTGTTAAATTGTGCATGAAAGATTAATTTGAGCTAATTTTGTATGTGGCCAACCGCAATTAGATTTTCTCTAAGTAATATAAAAAGATACTAACCATATATCTTTTAAATGTGACAGAGGCAATGCATAAACCAAAAGGCATCTAGCGATAAGAAAAAGCCCCATATGTGCAAGTGAATATCATCTTTTCCTATTCCTCTTAGGCTATGGTCACCTAGATATAACTTAAATAGCCATTAAGAACATAATAATAGGTACGACCATCAAGACTTTCTAACATTTGATCAATAAATGGTAAAGGAAAATGATCTTTTCCACTAATAGAATTGAGTTTGTAATAGTCTGCATGATATGATTGAAATATGTTAAGTTTTTATATATGTTTTAATGTCATTTCAATCCTATTTTTTTGTTTAAATGCTTAATTTTTGTTCCTTTTGGATTTGAAAGCAAATTTAATAATGGGAAAAAATATAAACTAAATGGAAGAAGTTTGAAAGTGATTCTTATATAAATTATAAAAAAATTAAAAAAAGAAACAAAAGAAAGCTTTGCAAAATGAGGAGCAAAATCAATTTTCAAATGGAACTTTCAAGGAGGCAATAGACATTAGCAAGGTGAGCGTTGTAAGCTTGGAAAGAAAGTTAAAGTGGGTAGAGTTTTAAAACTAAGAGAGTAGTGTATTAATATGTGAAAAAAAAGTTTTAAAAAGCTTTAAAGGGAACATACGACAGTAACAACGTAGCATTTTAGAGAGGAACAGAGAATGTGCTTTCTTAGAGACACACAAATCCCGCGAAAGCTTAGAACTATTAAAGTAAAATAATTAACATAATATAATAAGTGCGTAAAGATAAAGAGTAAGGGAAGAAAAGATACACCAGATTTGTTCTAGTTCGAGGCTATCTACTTGCCCCTATGTCTAGTCCCCAACACCTTTTGTTGAGATTTTGTTCTTATTGAAACCATTCAAGAATATAATGTTTATAATACAATCCTTTTTCAAGGCTTAAGGATAACCTTTCCCTCAATTCTTTTTGCTAGGCTCAAGAATAACCTTTCAATCCTTACACAAATAATTCAATGACAAATACTTCACTAAATTTCACTTGGTGTATAAGGATGCTAGAAGAATAAATGCACAATGAACAACTCAAAAATGCCTCACACAAAAATACTGCTCACAAGACTAAGAATTCACGACTCTCAGATAGCTTGATAAAACATTGAAGAACACTCATCAAACACTTGTAAAACTCTTAAAAAAAACTTGTATCTCACTTCCATATAAACATGAATAAACACCATTATTTATCCCAAATAATAAGCCATATATCCATTGTACAATGGTCTTTATATCTATTGTACAACGGTCTTTACATCCATTGTCTAACAGGTAAAACAATGTTATAATGAATTAATTTTTGTACCCTTATGTAATCTACATAACCCGAATTTTTATCTATCTTTTCCAAACATTTGGTCGACCGATAGATATGGTTCAGTCGACTAATAGGCCTTCACCTTGAGTTCGATTGACCGATGCTTCAATAGGTCGACCTATATCAGAACCAATAGGCCATTAGATTCAATTTTCCATCCACTACTCATGTAAATCATTCAATTGGACTTTAACAAAAAGAAATGTAGTGTAAAGACATAATAATTGTTTAATTGGATAAAGCAATTGGATGACATAATTAGCATTGCAATATCATCTACTAGAATAATTGTTTCAATTGAGTATAATACCATGATCACATACTCTTAGATATAAAATAGATTCTATTTTTCATACAACCTATATGGATTGTTCCCATGACATTGTGTTTGTTCACAATGTCATCTCCCAACTCAACAAAATGCATTTCAAATTTGTTTTGCGAGCACATCAATTGTAATAAGGTGTAAAAAATATGAAAAAAGAAGACATTTTAATGTCCCATTAACCTCAGAAAGTAGGGCACGAATATTTCATATGAAAAAATTAATAAATTATTTCTTTCTGAGAGGTGAATTAGTCTACTATAATTCCTACATATGATCACCATCATTAGTGTCTTCATCATCATTCATCACAATGACCTCTATCTTCCTTTTTTTATTCAATTCTGTATCATCATCAATTGAACACCATTTTTGTTTCTAAAAATTGATGGTATCTTTACTTTTTCAAAGGGGAAACACATTAGGCCTACAACATCACGATATGAAGGTAATAACAATTTATGAACATGTAGATTCAAACATGTAGGTTGTACGAATAAATGATAAACATAATTGAAATATGAAAACTAAATGGGGACTATAAATCTTAGCCTTTAGCAACTTGTTTTCCTTTTCTAAGCAATTTTACCTTAAAATGACCAACTACATTTAAAACTTTAACTATCTTACGTACTTCCTCAAACACTATCTACAAGGTCTACTTTCAAGTAGATGATTTATTATTCATTATCATAAGTTGAATTCTCAGATGGTTAAAATACAAGATAAGAGCTGGTATGGCCATCAAAATAACTTGGCGTGTTGTTAATAGCAAATTCCTTCTTCGTTAATGACAAAATCCTTTGTTATTTTGATATGTTTTTCAAAGATATAGTGAAGTTTTACCAATGAAAACTATATGATACAGTGACAAATAGTATTTTGACCATTTCTATTTCCAAGTCCATACATTATATAGAGAATGTAGTACCCTTCCTCAAATAAGGCGAGAAAGAAGTATGTCGTTTACTGACAACATCTCTTCCACTACAACTAACATCTTGCACTATATGTGTAGAGATGACCCTAATATATGATCTATACATGAACAGTGTGTTAATTAAGTTGTCATTGTGAAGCAGGGAACTAATTCATAGAAGTGGTTCCCTATGACTCACATCCCTGATGTTTGCACAAATTTGACAAGTTTTTCAACTCTATACTAACTTTAGGGCTACTTCTATAGCACAACCACACTATTTTACACAGCCACCTCATTAGTTTCAATAAGACTTATTCACGTGAGAATTAATGCAAGACATCATAAGGGATTAAGGGCGAATAAATAAATAACCTAAAAGGCTTTGGATGGTGTTCATATCCTTCTAATCCTTGGAACATGGGAAGAAATTCATGTCAACTTAGATACATAACTTCTATATACCAACAATGAATGGTTTGAACTCATTTGGGATTAATTGAGTTCTAACCAAATTAGTAAACATGATGTCATATGGACTATTCGAAGTTACAATGTCAACATTGAAGTACATCAATTGGTCAAGTGTTAAAACATTCTAGACATAAGATAACAGCAAAGAACACAGTAGTTTGGAGAAGAAAAACTATGATTCACCATTTTATAAGCAAGTGATGAAAGAGTATGCTACCAATCATGTTATCTATATACAATGTCAACACATGTCTTGTATAATATATTCAATTTCATACCATATGATGACATTTTACTAGGTTACATCATGATGTCATTGCATTCATTTGTCACACATAATTAACATAACAACTTATGCATTTTCGTACATCTACATCACTTTAACACAAACTACAAGGTTTGAAAACATCGGTTACACATTAAATAAACAACCTTCAGAGGTATATAATACCCACCCAAAATATTGTATGCTCTTACTATTTTCATAAAAAGGTTCAAAGGTATTAATAAGTTTTCCTATGAGTGAAAAAGTATTTATTTTAGAACAGAGGGAAAACTACATGCCTAACTACTTCACTAAATTATACATTTAAGAAATAGCTTTCATATGTAGGGTTTATTGTCACTCTTAAACTTGTTTATTACAATGAAGGAGTGCAAACTATAATAATACTGAATAATCCCTCCATCGATGCCACTAGAAGGAGTTATCATGTTCCAATCTCTTTCCTGTTAGTAACTTCTATCATAATATGTAGTAGAAAAGTGACAAAAATGCTGGCTTGCATTTTGTTTAGTTAGTTGGTTTCATTTTACATAGTGGGGGAGTTTATGTAATGCTTATGATTTTCCAGGGATAAACCAATGTCCATCTAGTCCGCATAAACAAGACATGGAATCCAAAAATAATGTTTATGTCTAAAAAATGCATATCTTCCTACATCCTCGTTCCTATGTCAGACGGACCATAGGAGAGGTGGAGCTTGCCTTTTTCTATTTTATTATACCATTTGTATACATTAAATTCTACACAGTCCCAATGTCAACATATTCAGTTTACTAATTTTAATAATATGCATTTCTTTTGTCAATGCTATCACTACAGATGTGAGTTATCATAGGAATTTGACAAATGTGACGGATGTCACATGCCCAACAAGTGTCGATGATGGCAAAGAATTACACCACGTGCTTCATACGAGTATGAAGTTTACTTCTTAATATCTAACACATTGTCATGATATCCATAGCCAATAATAGTAAATTAATCTAACTCAAAACCTTGCACCAACCAACTTTAATTACCATCCACCCCGTGCTCAAGTAATAATGGGTTGCCTACCCAAGCGAAGTTTAACAATATGTTTTTTGGAGTAATGATGTCAATTTGTTGTCTTTAACAATCTTGTATTATTTTACACTGAGCCAATATTAAAAGTCACATCCTTGAATTGTGAGCATCAAAGGTCATAATGTTGGCGCTCGATCTAGAGGAAGGATTAATACAATCTCCTTTGATGTTGGGACACTAGACACCATTAATTGCACATGTTGGACACATGAAAAAGAAAAAAAATGATGTAACTTTCCTTTTATAAATTTTGGTCAACTAAAATTTTTTTTATGCATGATGCAACATTCAGTTAGTTACATAAGTAGTGGTTATATTTGTAAACCCCCTTGCAAAAATATATGCATTCATGTACTTGTATAGATTGAATACTTATCCAAACCTATGAAATCGTTAAATGTCCCACTGTATAATGATGTAGTACTATAGACGTGTTAATGTCAAAAATAAGAAAGGTAAACTTTTTTTTTTATGCACATTACATGGAAACTGCGAATAACTGCTAGAGATAATGGGTATAGTTATGATATGCATGAGAGCCATGCAGTTTTGATTGCATTATGCGAAGTAGTCGTATAAAAGGGTGACAAAAAGAACACATACAATGCAACGTCTAAACATATAACCATTCAAAAAGTAAGAAATCCAAATAATGTCAATTATTAAGAGACATCAATAAGATGAAGTGCAAATGACAAAGAAACAAAGGTTGTTTGTAGAAAAAGGCAACATTTCAGAGAGATTGTGGCCATGCTTCTAAATGCTAATTATGTAGCTATAGTTTCTATTAATATAAAACTCATCTACTTTTGGTGGTTAGTTGTTCCTACTAAGTACCTCCAAAGGTAATTGAAACCTTGTGACTTCATTTGACTACATCTGTTTCATCTTATGTCACATGAAAACATTTGGATGTTGGAACCTACAATGATATACTAAAAAAATAACAAGCGTGCTTGTTTTCAAGTACATAACTATTTTTAATCAACGTACATATCTATAACAGTAGTAAAGTAGTATATCATAAAATGAATCCTAATGAAATCTAGAAGAACTCCAGTACCACTTGCAAATTCATTCCAAACAACTGTATATGTGTTTCAGTACAAGATCTTTCTTGTTTAACATATATACTGGAGGCATAACTGTATAACTTTTGCTTATGTTTTGTTTTAAAGCCCCTATACCTTATGAAAACTATTGGCGAAGTCATTCCTAACAATCAAGTTTATTTAGAGGTACATCACTCAATCTTTATATACAGACTATCTATGCCATAGTTTCAACATGTATGTGACAGATTGCATGAGATAGGAAGACATCTAAAACAACCTCACTTATGTACTTCTATTCATTCCTGACATTCATTTTTAAACTAAGTATAGGACTCTTCATATCCATAGATATTATTAGACTAGTTTTATTTGAGTATAAAATAATAGTAGCTATAACATGTCAGTAATTGGAAATTCTAATCTACATTCATACTAATGATTCCCAACAATGTATTTAGTTTTTAAATAAAAAGAATCTTCATAATTACTTATTTGAGAAATTTTGGATGTGCATTTGTGAAAGATTTCTTCTAAACTCACAAACAATTTTTTATTGAAAGAAATTGTTAAACTATTGATAAATACTTCAGAAAAAACTACTAATGCATGTGAATGTTATGGAGTAATAGACCATACGAATAGGTCATAACTAAATTCATTCCACAACATTGAAGACCAGTGCATATCTTATGAAAAAAGATCCTCTACCAGTGAAAGATACATTAGCTGCATCCATTTCTGCCATTTTACTTTCATCTGCCTTCTATTCCTATTCTTTTGGATGAGGGTATGTTCTCTAAAAGGTGCCTTAATGTATTAAACTTACTCCCTAACACATGATCGCATGAGTATGAGTATATGATCGTTGGATGTGAACTATATATAAAGAAATGTAGCACATTAGTAGTGCATTACAATTTATAAATTTTCTTACACTATAGGGGAGACATATACCATAATTCATGAATTGGACCCCCAATTTCGATGATAGAAAGCAAGAGTACAGCACAAATAAATTCTACATTCGTTGATACTAAACAAATAACATTGAAAAAAGAGTGGTCAAGAAACTGTGTATTAATAATAACTTTCATTGTACATGTGTAAGATTATAAGTTATACGGACTTGTTCTCTTAATGGGGAAGTCATCGGTGTGTGATATGGCCTACTGATCCTTTGGAAATTTGGTATTAGAAGTGATAAGATTGAAAAGTGTTAAGTTTTCATATGCATTTTAATGTCATTTCAATCCTATTTTGTGTTTAAATGTTTAATTGGCATTCCTTTTAGATTTTCATACATATTTCATCATGGAACACAAATATACACAAAAAAACATGAAGTTTGGAAGGCAAAGGAGAAAAAATTCAAAATTTATTTCAATGATGGAAAGAAAGGACTTAAAAGATTTAAAGAGGAGAGCAAAAAACAACAACAAAATCCTTCCAAGAGTGAAAAAAATGATGTTTGAAAATTAAAGAAAAGGTGTACAGTATTTTCACAAATGTAATTAGATAAAAAGCTTTATAATAAAAAGATGCAAAACATTTAAAAGCTTGTGCATAAAATTACATAGCATCAAAGCTTAGAAGGAGAGCTTTCCTTAGCTCATAATTTGGTAACAAATTGGTAGAAAGAGGGAGAACATTCCTTGCTTTGAAGGAGTGTAGCATTTTGACAATGAAGAGGACAAAACAAAATGTTTTCTTTACATGGCTTGCCATGCAGCCCTAGGGGACAAGTGGGGACCAAAAAAATTAAAATTCCTCCATGTATAAGTTGAAGACAACAATAGTAAAAATAAGTAGAGGAGCTCTACTAACAAAATTCAGTAGAGCATATAAGTAAAAAATAGGGGGGAGTACTTTCCTTGGTGGGGATGGATTGGAGCTCACCTTAGGTGGCTTGAGCTTGGAACTTGCTTTATTTTGTAGAGAAGCTTTCTTGGTGGTGGAAGACTATAAATATGGCTAATTGGGGAGCTCTCCACTCACAACAATCAGTAGCATATATTAGAGAGGAAGTAAGTGAAGCATAGGAATAGAGAACAGTAAAAACATGTGGGGAGAGAGCTTTCCATTTTAACATAGGCAACAAAATTTTATTTGGCATCTCCTATGAATTTTTGTTTAGTCTTTGACTTTGTTCTTAAGTTTATTTATTTCTTCCATTAACTTTAGTTGTTGGCTCTAATTTTCAATTTCTATTGTCTTGTTCGAATGATTTGCTTTAGCTGATAAATTTAATGATGTCTTATGTATTAATATTTGAGTTTTTATGTTATTATGTTTATCTTTATCAAGGGTAAAGCTTTATTTCTTGAGTTTTTATTTATTATTAACGTCGTTGGTTAATTTATGTTTAATAATTATGATTTGTGCTTGTTTTTATGATTTTAATCACTTAATGTAAATGTTTGTTCAATTTCTCTATGCTAAAATTTTTATTTTGAATATTACTTTTAGATTAGTTTAATATAGATTTCGTTAATTGATTAATACCTTAAGTAATTTGTATTTGTGATAGTTTAACTATTGAATTGTGTTTTTCTTTGGGTTTTAAAATTTTCCAACCCTTTAATTGTGTTATTTTATTAGGTTTATTGTTTATTGTTTTTTATGTTAATTTTAGTATGTCAGCTTAGGTTATAATTGGGTTGGAAGATATTGATGTAATGTTGGTTTTATAATTGTGAGAATTAACTTGAAATTAATTGGGTTTGGTGATTTAGGTTAGGATTAAATTTGAATTCTAGTTAAATAATATGAATTAGGAATTAATATGTAGGATTGATCACCTAATGTATAGTTTCTAGTTCAACTGCTAGGTATAAACTTGTGATACGTAATAGTCCATAGAAAATGCCATAAGTGGCAATAGACTATTTGAATTTGTTAATGAACTTAATAAATCTAGTCTAGGATCCTGGTTCTCTAAGTTACACAATTTGAGCTTGCGAGATTTTGATTTAGGCTAGTTGTTCCCTAGTAGTTAAAGATGTTGTGCCAATAAACTTAGAGAGCTTACGGTTGTCGTATAGTTAGAGATATTTTCAAAGTTTGTTGAATTTATTTAAAATTTATGGATTATAGGATTCAAGAACTTGTTCTAATCTATAGGCTAGCATCCTAGACTAAACAAAATTTATATATTTTGAGGATCAATTATAAGTCCTAAATCTGGATATATCTTCTGACTATGTGTCTTTTATTATTACCCATTTCTTGTGTTTTTCATCCTTAGTATTTGGTTTTTGTTTGTTGTCTTTTCTAATCTCTTTACATCCTAGGTTTGTTTTTATTTTATTTTTCTTTTAGAAAAACCTTAGGAATAGCTTCGAAACACAACTAGTTCCTTATAGGATTGAATCTAACTTGATATAACTATATGGTTAGGTTTATTATTTGATAGTTCGTAATGAGTTATAAAAATTTTTATGTCGCTATTGGAGAGTTAGCGTGTGTTATTTCTTAATTCTTTTTTGTATTTCTTATTGTTTTTGTTAATCTTTTGTCACCTTTGGTCTTCTATTTGTTTATATTTCATAGATTTTTTAATCATGGCTTATTTTCAGTGTTCCTTTTATTCTAATCCTTTTTATGTTAATTATTATGTTGATGATTGTAAGCATGCTGCTCTCTTAAAGTTGAAATAACACATAACAAATATCACACCCTTAGTTGCTCAAGTTGCGATAGATACCATAAAGACTAAGGTATGTGATTTTTGTTCATTTTTAGGACATTTTGTTGATATTGTCCTTTCTAGTAGGCTGAGTATAAAGTTTATAAGATTAGCAGTTCCCAGGAGTCCTAATAAGAATGATATGATCCTTACACTTCGAGTTACCATTTGGAGTGGGAGGATCATCCTTACTTTTCACATGAGAACCACTAATATGGATTTAGTTCTTCACCACTATGTTATTAAAGTCCACCACAGTGTCAGTTCATGACTCTCCACCTTTAACATCGCCACTATAAGCTGATAGTATGGCATTAGAGGAGATTGTAAAGAGCATGGCTACGAGCAATCTCTTGTTCTAGTAGGAAACGAGAAGTAGCTTTAAGGACTTGGAAGAAAAAGTGAGCCAATTTGTATAAGTGATTATAAGTCTAGAAGATCAAGTCTCTTAAAGCATTTCTAGCCAATAAGAGGAAGTTGATTGGGAGATGACATGTATGATTTCACCAGAGGGTCAAGAATAGCAAGAGCAAGAGGAACTCGTCGTATAAAAGGAGGCGTTCTTGGAAAATAAGGAGGATGAAAAACCTCCCAGGGTAAGTAGTACTTCTTTTAATATTGCTAACTACATTTCTAGTTCTTTTCCTGGCATGTTCTAGAAAGAAGAATAGCGAGCAAGAGTAGTAGGAGAATTACGATTGAGAGGAGTTAGATTCAATTAATTACTTGAAGGAGTTATGCATAAGCAAGCCAAACTTAAAGGGTGGGGAGGGGGGTGGGGAGGAAGGCTTTTCTTGGATAAGAAGGCTTGGAGCTCTCCTTAGGTGGCTTAAGCTTGGACGTTACTTTACTTTAGAGAGGAGTTTACTTGGCGGTGGACAACTACAAATTGGCTAAGTGGGGGACTCTCCACTCTCAACAAAATTCAACAGCATTTATTAGAGAGGAAGTGAGTGTAGCTTGGGAATAGGGAGCTGCAAAAACGTGAGAGGCGAGAGCTTTCCATCTTGACATAGGCAGCAACATTTTATTTGGCTTCTCCTTTAAATTTTCATTTAGCTTTTGCCATTGTTGCTTAAGTTTATTTGTTTCTTCCATTAACTTTAGTTTTTTGTTTTCATTTTAAATTGCTATTTTGTTGTCTTAATTATTTTCTTTATCTCAAGAGATTAATGATGTCTTATGCATTAATATTTGAGTTTTAATGTTATTATGTTTATCTTTATCAATTTTGAAGCTTTATTTCTTGATTTTTAATTTATTATTAGTGTTTTTGGTTAATTTATATTTGGTAATTAGGATTTGTGATTGTTCTTATGATTTCAATCACTTAATGTCAATTCTTTATGTTGTAATTTTTATTTTGAATATTATTTTTAGTTTAGTTAAATTAATATTTAGTTAGTTAATTAATTAATAGATTAAGTAATTTATGTGTGCATTAGTTTAAGTGTTGAATCATGTTTTCCCTTTTTTGTTTTAAATTTTCCATCCCTTTAGTTACGTTCTTTTATTATGTTTATTATTAGTTTATTGTTTTTTTGTCTTAATTTTAATATGTTAGCTTAAGTTGTGATTGGGTTGGAAGATATTAATGGAATTTTGGATCTATAATTGTGAGAATTGACTTAGAATCAGTTGGGCTTTGTGATTTAGGTTAGGACTGAATTGGAATTCCCATTCAACGACATGAATTAGGAATTAATACATATGATTGATCACCCTAGGTATGGTTTCTAGTTCCACTATTAGGTATAAGCTTGTGATACGTAATCTTCCATAGAAAACACCATAAGTGGCAAAACACTAGTTGAATTTGTAAATGAACTTAATCAATATTGCCTAGGATTTCAATTCTTTAAGTTATACAATCCGAACTTGCAAGATTGTGGTTTAGGCTAGCTGTTACTTAGTACTTAAAGCTACTATGCCGTTAAATGTAGAAAGCTTAGGGTTGTCGTGTAGTTAGGGATATTTTTAGAGCTTGTTGGATGTATATAAAATTGGTGGAACATAGGATTCAAGAACTTGTTTGAATCTATAGACTAGCATCTCAGACTAATCACAATTTATATATTTCGAGGATAAATTATAAGTCCTAAATCTCGTATATATCTTTTGCCTATCTATCTTTTATTGTTACCTGATTCTTGTGTTTTGCATCCTTAGTGTTTTGTTTTCATTTGTTGTCTTTTCTATTGTCTTCACATCTAAGGGTTATTTTTATTTTCTTTTTCTTTTATTGTAACCTTAGGAATAGCTTCTAAACATGACTAGTTCCTTATAGGATCAACCCTGACTTGCCCTAGCTGCATAGTTAGGTTTAGTTAGGTTTATTATTTTATAGTTTGCGATGACTTATTAAGAAGTCTAGCTAATACATGTTAACATTTTGCAGAGGAAATGGTCTTGCAACAATAAAAAGAAATTTATGGAATAAAGAACAACATAATTGCAACTTATGAAATCTTATATATCATACAATGATATGTCAAACATACTTACCACCTCTAATGACAATGACTTAATTATTTTGCCAACGTCATTTCAACGAGTCAAAAAGCACAATCTTCTTTCCCTCTAAATCAACAAAAATACACTAGAAATGCTCATCCAATAGAATGGGTACTATGAATTACAATTTCATATAATCAACGCAAACTTACTATCCCTCAAAATAAGCAAAGTAGAACATATACATCGAGGTATGTCACGCTATAATAAATTTAATTAAGCAAAAAACATAAAGTCTATCCTGTAAACCATTGACACATTTATCCCCAACTCTTGGTCCTTAGTTAAATGTCTATATTGTTTGGCCATAATTCTAGAAACATCAGCATTTGATAATGCTCCTCCCTCCTTATCTAAAGTTTTTTTAACCTCCTCTTGTTATGATAATATGGCAATAATGATTAATGTCACCAAGGCAAGAGGTCAATTGATTGCGGTCGACCACATACAAAATTAGCTCAAATTAATCTATCTTTCATGCACAATTTAACAATTTAATTCGAGACCAACATTCAGTAAGCGTAACGATCGAATCAAGTAATAAAGTGAAGTATATTTAAAACTCCGAGTATCGATCCCACGAGGAAGTTTATAGGATGTAAGCACTAGATTAATCGGATTACAATTATTTAGAGAACACTCATCTTTATGATTTAAGAAATAAATAACTAAAATCTACTCTAAAATATCTTACAAAAATTCCAATATATTGTAACATAGTCACATGTTACTTTTCCTAAATTTATTTAGTTAAGCATTAGTAGTTGATGATTTAATTGATGAAACAATGATGCTTAATCTAGGGTCTTCTCTAATTCAAGGTAGCACTATGGTTAAGACATTGACTTATCTCTATTGGTTTTATCCTTGGGTTTGGTTATGTCTCAAACTTAGGTAATAGGCTGAAAGCTTAGGAAATATAGTCCTAAATTATCCTAATCCAAGACTAGTAACCTCATGATTAACCAACCTTTGGTTAGTTCATTGATTTAAACCATGTTGTTTATTGACTTTTTTAATAACCTAGGTAGACACTGTCAGATCCTAAATTATCTGAAAGCAATATCTTAAGTGACCAGTTCAGGACAATCATTAAGCATTCAAATAAACAAAGATTAATTCACTAATCATACATTAATCATAAATTAATACAATTAATCATACATAAACACATTTAGGATGGTAATTTAATTGAAATTCAACATTAAGTACAATAATTAATCAATGCATATGATAAATATGACTTAAGCAACAATACTTTGATTAATTAAAATAAAACCATAATACGTAAGATCAAAGTTTAGAAATCACTAAAGATGGATATGAGATTATTAACTAACTCTAATCCACCTAATTATAGCTTCTGGACTCATAAAAATAACCTGCAAACTGAATTACAAAAGATTGAAACTAAAAACAACAAAAAAACTACTTTAATCTGAGAACTAACTAAAACTAAGGTGTTTACAACTGAAACTGAATGCTTAAAATATCTAGAGAAGCCCTCTTTATATAGGAGTGAAGCAGCTACAAGTGGAGTAAGATGACATGTCGCAAATGTTGAAGAATCTACTGAAGAACGTGTATGTCATCCTTCAATAGCACCCTCAACCAACTTACAATGGTGCCATTCTAGTATGAACAGCCCGCCGTTAGCAGGCAAAATATGACTTCTACAACGGTGGCCTACAATCCTTCAATGGTGGGCTACACACGGTGCCGTTATAGGTTTGGAAATGTGTTCTTCTTTGATCTTTTTGCACATTTCTCCAATTATTCACATCACCTACAACTTAGAAATTTCTAAACATTAATTAAACATTTAAGCACTGAAATAGAGGTAAATTGACATCAAATAACAACTAAAAACCATATGAATTTGCCCCCTAACAAATCCCCCACACTTAAGTCTTTGCTGGTTCTCAAGCAAAGCAATCATTCAACTTTCTAAAAGAAGTACATAATTGTAGGAAAATTAATTCAAGATTAACAACATCATTATTCAAAATTTCTTCTTCATCTTTCAAAAATATTGACTCATCGAAATGTTATGTAATCAATTAATCATATTAACTCAAATATATTTCATCCTTTTTCAACCTTCAACCTAAATTACAAAAATCAATTGCATATGTAAAAGGAAAACATAATGAGTTTAATGCATTAACTTTCAAAACACTTTCACATTCTTTATTTAATAACTTATTGAATTTACTTGTTAATTAAACATGTGAGCAACTTCGTTAAGAAGTAATTCAATCTTTTGACCTGAAGGTGAACATTTTATCGTAAACAACCCTCGGTTACTCAATTGAGATACATCAAATCAACTAGTAATAAGCACCACTCATAACTTCAATCTAATACACACACACATATATATTGCTTTTTTTTGTTTTTATTTTTATTTTATTTTTCTTTTCACTTTTAATATACATATATGTATAAGATTAAATCAGCGAAGTGAAGTTTGCTGACTTATTTAATCAACTAAGTTATTTATTTATTTATTTAGTCTAATGATAAAAGTGTTTTAAAAGAAGTCACAAAATTACTCACT
>JAOXYD010023916.1:0-14460 GCA_028565735.1 Pinacopodium congolense | reverse complement strand
AGAAGAGAAAAGATGGTTCTATGATCAGTGGTTATGTCTTGCTTAGTGACGTAGGCCTTAAGTATATCTAACGTTGTGTTTCTTTTTGCTCAACTCATTGAATCTGAAGTCCTAGCTAATTTATCAATTGTTTTACTCATATTCCTTTAGCTTATATTTAGATTGAACCTTGTTTTTTTTTTTTTTCGTTGTTCTTGTTTGTTTCCTTAATCAATCCATCTAGAGTTGTCTAAATAATCTTATATTAATTGACTTAGTGTTACATTGAAATTCCTAGGGAGAACGATACTAGGGATTTACTCCATTTTATACTACTTCTTGACAGGGTGCGCTTGCCTTTGATTGGTTTCAGATTAAATTATTTAAAATTATAAGTTATTTAGACCATAACAAGTATTATTTTGTGATTATCAAAACCTAAATAAAACCTCCCTTAGTTCAACAATCTCTTATGTTTTTAAGATTAATATTAGGAAAACATTTAAAACATATCTCATAAAATGCAAACCCTTTTGCTCCCCCTTAAACTAATATCACAAAATCCCTCCTCCTTTTTTAAATCATTAAAAAGTTCACATACTAAAAAAAGTTACTTAATACACTCATAAACTTTCTCAAACTTTTCCAATACCACTTGTGAGCTCTCTCTTTCTTTATGTAATAATACAAGAAAAAGACAACCTTATTTGTATACAAAACTTAATATCATCACATATCCAAAACTCATACACTAGCATTCATATCCAAAATATATTGCTTTAATCACATTTCCAAAATCATCAAAACTCAAAAGGTATTTCTATCGTCAAATTTTAAAGACTCTCCCAAAAATTCATGAAAATTCAAGTCAAACACCAAAACTTAAGCTCCTCTTAAAGTCATTAAGCTTTAAAAACTCCCCTAAATTCATGCATTTATCTTAGATTCATGAATTATAAAAAGTCAAAAATAACTCAAAAATCAAATTATAAGCAGCTAAAAAGTCAAACTTAATCTTAAAACATACAAACTTAAGCTCCCTTTAAATTCTTGCATCACAAAGATACTAAAATATGAGTTAATGCATTTTTAAAATTTTCCACTTTTTTATAAAACAAAAAACAACATAAAATATACCCATAAACTTTATCAAAGCTTGATCTTAATTTAATAATTTTGTAAATTCTCTCCTTTTTGTAGGTTTGAAAATAATATAAAATCATCAAATATATCAAAATCAAATCTCCATATTTTCTTTCTCACCTTTTTATAAATATAAGAATGTGTAAATCTATAAGCATATATAGTGGATTATATAAATTCAAATATCATATGCAAATCTAAAAATGAATCATTCAAATTCAAATTCAAATGTCATCTAACATCTAACATTAAGATACCATCACTCATGATTCAAAAATATTTGAAACATTTAAATCATCATATACCATTCAATGTGATCATTTACAACATCAAGAATCAAGCAATTTTATTTTATGTACCTAAAACATCCAACATGGCATCGAAATAATCATGTACCTCCTTTTTAGTGAATTACCAATTTTCAATTCATTTCTTCTCTTACTTAAATTAATAATGCATCTTGGTAAGTTTCTTTTAATCTTCATATACCTTTAAAAGTCTTTTAACTTAAAAAATAAAATTTAACAATTTTTAGTCCACACACTAATTTGATCCTTAGAGTTAGTTACATTCTTACCATTCCAATCTTTTGGTGTAACTTTCTGACTTGCTATCGTATCATAATATTACTCTCTATATGTCTAAAATATCCACAATTCTTGCAAAATTTAGGTGTATGCGTCTTGTATATATGTCTATAATTATATCTATGTCTTGATTCATTATAACTTCTAGGTGTGTGGTATTGTAACCTAGCATAGGTATTTTATCTAAGTTGGTGTGATGTATTTCTAAGTCTTATCTCAACATATGTCATCCTTTTATGAAAATGGGACCTAATATGATAATGAAAAATGTTTCTAGTATCATGTACATGCATATAAGGACTATGAAAGTGTTTTGGGCCACTTTGCCTTACATTAAGCTAAAATGCATTATATTGTGATTTTGTATCTGTGCCTATTCTTACTCTCGTGCATTTCCTTCCTAAATTTTAGTTTGATATATGCATTAATGATGCTACCTCGTAGGCTGGGATTTAAATTATGATGCAATATATTCATAAGATAGCCTAAGTATATGTTCTTCTAGATTCTTTCCATTAACAAATGCGGCCATGCTATATGATAGTGCATTTTTAAAAGTAAATCCTAACCCAAATCTATCATTTGATGTTTTTCTGTGGATGTAGTAAGCATTCTAATTTTTACTTTCCTTTAGATAACTTAGACAAGGAATCTTTAAGGGTTTCTATCTCCTTTTTCAATGATGCATTATCTTTTCTCAATTTTTGCTCATTATCATTATCTACACTTTTAAATTATAGAGTGTTATGCAATTCATATTTCACCTTTTCATTCTCTATTTTACATGCATCCAGTTTTAATGTTTCCTTAGAAGACATCTTTTTCTTTTTCTTGATTATAGCTTTAGGCATCTATTTGATTCATCATAAGTTAACTTATTAATACAATGATCATTATTTAAATTTGAGCATATAAGTACCTCATCATTATCTTTATAAGAATTTGAGTTGGATTATACCTCATTATTTAGGAAGCATATGTAGGCTACTTCTTCTTTCACATACTCATTTTCCTCTTCTTCAATTTGTTTGATACTTTCATAAATAATCTTCAATGAGTGCCAAATCTCATGAACGGATTCATAAATAGAAACTCTATTAAACTCATCCTTACTTAATATACAAAATAAAATATTTACATTTTATAATGAAGAGCAAATAGTTTCTCATTCCTTTCATCCTTAGGTACTATTATCTTTACTTTATCTACAATCAGTATTTTTATTTGAGTTTGAGTCTTATTCTTTATAATTTCATTAAAAAATCAATACTTATGGCTAAAAGAAATGTTTCATTCTAATTTTTCAATTTATATAATTATTTCCATCAAAATAAGGGGTTCTATCTATACTTTCACTACAAAAATGTGCTATGATGACTTTAACCTCACTATTTTCTTAGAAATATACCTATGTAAATCCTCAATCTAATAGCAATTATTGGTCTCTATATGGAACCTAATAGAAGGAGTGAATTATGTGACTCTTAAATTGTTCTCTTTTTTTCACCTAATTGAAATTTTCTTCTAAAAATTATATGGAAGCTAAAACAATATGCAGAATAATATAGTAATATGATTGGTTGAAAAATAAAAGAGATAAGAATAACTAGGCTAGTTTTTAATACAACATAATACACTTTAACACATTTAAATCATCCCCATACTAATCTTGACTTTTTTTAACACTTCTTTTCATGTTAACCTTAACACATTCATATAATTTAACACATCAACACAATCTAACCTTAAAACATATCCTAACATTTTTAACTATTTCTTTTTAACACACCTTAACACATATACACACATTAAACTAGTTCTCAAAAAGGTAATTTATCGAGAGGATCATTAAAACAATCCATATATTATTTATCTTGATTATGCAACTCATATGCATAAACACTAAGTATTCAAAATGAATAATTTAAGCCTATTAACACTTTTGGAAATTTTAAGATAACATTTATAAGAAAAAAATACAAAATAAAAGCTATTCGTTTACTATCTTGGTTCTTAATTCATCTTTAAATATCTTGATTTTCATTTATTGTCACTTTTGCTCCCATAATCCAACTTAGGCTCAAAATTATATCTTCTAAACATTTTTTATTCAAATATATATTTCCAAAATGTCAAGAACAATAAACCTATTAGTAGCATTATTTTATCATCATAAAAATCCTAGGTAGAACCTTCCTTTGTTCAACAATGTTAATGAATCAAGAAATATAATAATGATGAAGAAAGCGAGAAGAAAGAGAAAGATGATCATAAGATAAAGAAGGAACCAAAAGCCATGTTAGACTAGTGAAGAATTTGAAATTAAGGTGGCAAGCATGTGCTTTATGAGCAATAATGATAAGGTATCATCTTACTCAAATTCTTTTCAAGATAGCGATGGTTATGATATTGAACTTTTGTAAGATAAGTTAGCTAAATACCTAAATGTTATGAGCATGAAAATGAAGAATGTCTCTTTCAAGTGTAAAGAGGCTCAAAAACTCTTAGATGTATGCATGATTGAGAATCAAAAACTGAATATTTTATTAATGTATGACATGATATATTCTAAAAGTGTAGTTGCTGCTAATGATAAAATATATGACTTATTTCATAAGAATGAAATATTAAAGAGGAGATCAATGTCCTCAAAGAATCATTATTTAATTTTACTTTAAGGATTGAAAAAGTGAATAGCATGTGTAAAGTCCAATAGAGCTCAAATGATAAGTATAAAATTGATTTCACTTATGAAAGTTCATCATCTAATTCCAAGATTGTTTTGTAAAGGGAAAACCTATGCATAATGATGAACTATTGCATAAATCATCACATAAACATATAAACTTCAATTCTAGATATGAAAAATTCAATGTTCATACATTATCTTCAGGCATTAATATAAAAAATTTGCATATATTTATATATGGTTCACACTAAACCTGTAAGACACTATTCGTAAGGTAAACATAGACATAATTTTTTTTTATAAAAGACCAAATCAATATCCGCGTAATATTTTCCTCATCCATATATGCCTCTATCAAAATGATACGAAATAAGGTTAGAATTTTTATAAGCTACCATACGAACATATGATACTTATTCACAATTCTTACAAGTCATATTTTATTTAAAGAACATGTCTATTCCCAATTCATATGCTAAGCCTTAAAATCACACAAAAAGAGCATTTAATCTCTTATATATTCAAAGGTGAGATCCAATTATCCATAACATCTAAAGAGGACTAGAAAATGTACACGTATCATATTCTTATAGCTCTTACTCATATGATCTATATAACTTTAACTATTTTCATGAAATATTTCAGTTTTATGGTGATTATAATCAAAATAAATTAATATTTAAAATAATACTTGTTAGGTAAATCTACTAGGAGATAAGTTGAAAACAATTAAAAGCTAATTCTTAAGACCCAAGTTAATGTAAATACCTAGAAAATAATGATTCTTTGCCTAATAGGTCAATATCAAGTAGCATCAAATGAATATAAATTATTGGTATCACCTTTATTGGAGATATTTTTGAATATATATATATATATATGAGAAAGATAAATTATTTCTTAAACTAGTATATGAGCTCCTTAAAAACTATTCATTTTTTTTTATAAGCACTTCACATGTATTTTGCCTATATGGTAGAGTTTTTTTTTTAAGGAGAGAGTAAAAATATTTATTTTCCTATTTTGATACTTATAGCTATATACATATTTATAGATAATATACCTCTTTTGATGATGAGAAAAAGGATGAGAGAGTGATGATATTGGAACTTAATCATTAATATTTAACGATACATGAATAATGCATTACATATTGCTTTAACATAGGGAGAATTTATTTAGTATCCTAATATCCTTTATTTTCTCCAATATTACTAAATATTTTTTCATAATTATAAAGGTGGCGATTGTTGGATTAAATGACATCCTAACACATGATTTTGATGGTAAAAAATTATATTATTAATAATGAATTTAATTTTTGTGTTATTGGTGTCTCTATTATAATGAAATCGAGCAATATAAGACAAGGCAAGTTCAATGGATGAAAAAAATAAATATAGTAGAGCACATAAGCAATTCAAGATAGATTCTTGAAAATTCAAGTTAAGTGGACTATGAACATGAAAGATTGAAGCTATCTTATATGTAACAAAATATTATAATATTTTTCGTATCCTTATCTTGATCATTTAAATTGTCTAGAGGCTTAATATTGCGTGAACATATTTTACTATGTGTAAAATGAATAAATCTTTTTTATAATTAAGAGAAAATTTGATTGAGTTCGAAAACATTTGATGAATCAAAATACTTTAAAGAAAATTTTAAACTAATTTTTGACCAAAATTTAGTCAAATAAATGGTTTTTGATTTTGAAAGAATTTAAGAAGTTGTGATAAACTTATTTTAGGAGATCTAGTTGATCTATATTATTAGAGTTTTAAAGTGGTTTGTACATTTGTATATACAACGATCGATCAGTATAATATATTGGTCAATGTCCTTAAAAGAAAGATACTATTCCTGTTATGAGTTTGTGCAATAATAATGATTAATACACTGGTCAACTAGTGTCACACATTCATCAACTAGGCTCACTTTTATTAATTGTTATAACAACCAAATTATGCATGTAATGAGTATATTTGGTTGTTTTGAATATAAACGGATCGCATAAAAGTTATGAGAAGTATCTTGAGCCCTATATTAAGTGTTAAGAAACTTTGAGAGAGAATCATTACATTCCTGTGCATTCGAGTTTGGTATGAGCCTTTACTATAATTAAAATGTTTGAAGTCCTCTTTATCCGTGTACAAAAACACACATGTACAAAAAGCTTCTCTTTTGCTTGTTGACAAAGATGATAGTGAATTCCCAAGTTAAACTTGGGAAATGAATGTAGGCCAAGAGTTATTTAAATGAATTGCTATAAATTAGTTTTGTCTCTTTTTTCCTATTCTCTTTAATTATTATTATTTTGTAATCATCATGTATGAGATTTCTATAATCATTTATTAGAATAAAAAATTCATTCATTAACTTTTAAATAAGAAAAAAATACATATACAATTCATCTCATTTATGTGTCATCATGGATCAATATAATCTTATAATCTAATCCTTCAATTTGAGTTTAAAATATCTTTAAAAAATAAAAATAATCCGATATTAAAAAATTAAAAAAAATTAAATTGTTACACAACAAAAAAACTTCCTTTTAAAAAAAATAATAAACATTTTTATTTTTTATATTCATGAACTTGAAAAAAAAAAAAATTTTTTTGGCCAAGATTTCTAATTCTTGCATCGCTTTCTCTTGAACGATAGGCTATCTTTTTAACTTTCCTAAGAAAATGGCAAAATTTTCAAATTGTTCCAATTAATATAATTTTACGTTCATTACGTGGTGTATATCTACTGACCTAATTGGACTCATTCTTTATATTCTTTTGTGAAGACAAGCAAGAGTGGAGTTAAGGACACCAATGCTGTCTTGATCCCCGAAACCCCAAAATTTTGATAAATTACGTAGCGCTTAATTGAGTTTTTAATTATGATTGTTGTATTTTTATATTAAATTTTATATATTTTAATAAATTTTTGTATTATTTATCTCGATTTTTGTATTATATTACTGTATATTTTTTTAATTTAGATGATATTCTTTATTAATTTTTGTATTTAAAAAATTTAAAAACTAAATCTAAAAACTGAATTTGAATCAAATAGGCTCTAATTGTACAATTAAGAGTTCTATAAGAGTATTTTTTATTGAACTTTTAATTGTGATTTTTGGTTGTGATTATTATATTTTTATATTGAGTTTTGTGTATTTTTATAGATTTTTATATTATCTTTCTCGATTTTTATATTATATTAGTGTTTTTTTTATTTCTGTGATATTTTTTATTAATTTTATATTTAAAAAATTTAAAAATTAAATTCGAAAACCGAATCCAAATCAAACATGTCCTAATTATACAATTAAGAGTTCTATAAGAGTTTTTTTGTGTCGGCAATACAAATTTCAGTGTCCATGTGTTCCTTGATTAAGATGAAAATACATTTGTTCCTTGATTAAGATGACATATTAATTGCTAATAACTGCACGATCTGGGCCGCAAGGGATCCCTATGAACAGCTGTTGTATATGTGTTTGTGTGTGTATAAATATATAAATATATATATAAACATATTTTCCAGTATAAAAAATATGCAAAATCCAAGACTAATGCAACTGAGCAACAAGGTGTATCCAGTTGGATCATAAGCTGTGAGTATTTATTGAAAAAAGGTGGTTGTGAAGCAAGGACCACGACTCCTGAAAACTATTGCTCTTTATATTTAATTGCACGTCGTTGAGGTACTTGACGTTGGCACATGTTGTTTTTTGTAAGTGACAGAGACAAATATTTTCAGCTTTTCCTTATAATTTCTGCGTGCTGTTTCAGAAAGAAGTATATCTGTACCTTGCATGTCATTGACGACATTGGAAATAAATAAACTGATAGTGTGTGTACCCCAGCTCAAATTGAGCCTGTTGCTTTGATATTTAATATTATTTCTTTTTATTTCTTCAACCTTTTTTACTCTGTTGAGAAGAACATTATAGTCTTACACCCCACAATATAAAGTATTTACCTTCTCCACTTGTCTTGTGATGATTGTAATTACTTAATCATAATGAGTACTGCAGAATCTCTAATCCCAGGAAAAAGGTGTTTAAGACGAAAGATATTTGTACCAGTAATATGGAATGAGAATATTTACCATCATTTTGATTTGAATTTATAAGTGAATTTCTTTGAACTAATAGCGTCTAGAACAATTAACATATTAGTCATAGTTTCTAGCATGTTAGATGATGATCCTCTCTTGATTAGGAAGATTCAATGACATTTACATAAAGGATCTTTTATGAGAAAAATAGAAAGGGATAATATATATATGTAAAGAAGAAAAAAATTCAAAATTGGAAGAAAAACAAAGAAAAAACATTTATATATATATAGTTAGAGGCCAATTTTTTCACACTTAAATGAAGCTGAATAATATCTTCCTACGGCATCAAAGTATTAATGACAGGTATTATTAAAAAAGTTTAATCGCAATATAAGATATCATAGGTTTGTACTTTCTATAGACAAGTGAAGTTGCAGTCATAAATATTTTGGGGTAGCCCTAAACCACACCACGTTCAAATTATGGTACAAAATCACATACCATGGTAGAATTAATAATCAAGACATAAATAAATTTACATTTACACGATAAGCACCTCAAAATTATTTATACCTAAAAATTATCAAGTGAATATATTTAACACCATTACCATTATTTTAAATCACAATGTAAGTATGTAGATTAAATGCAAGTTCTAATTATATATGCAAAATGACTCTCTAAATAAGAAATTCTTATATATATACAGGAATCGAGTCACTATAGAAAATGTTCTAATATTTGATATCATTACACTCTTTTTAAACTTAATTTTGATTTGATTTTTGTTTTAGTGAGTTAAATTGTGGAAACTGGATGAAATTTGGACAAAAAAGATAAAAATTTAAATGAAAAAATAGGAAGAAGGGAGGTATTAGCAGTAGTGACATCGCTAGAAAACAACGACTGCATAGCTAGCTTTTGGATAGCTTTGAGCCAACTTTTTTACAGGAAAGAAAGAAAAAAAAATGAGCCGGAAATTTTGAGGGTAGCTAGAAATTTTGAGAAAATTAGGAGTAATTTAGTATTTATAGGTAAAGTTAAGGGGTAAAATAGGAAATGTAAGTATTTAGAGGTGATTTAGGTAATTTTATGAAAATGTAGGAGTAAAATAATAAATAATTCATAAGGGTAATTTATTAAATAAGAGAAAATGTGAGGATAAATTGAGAATTTAAGTCCTAAAAGGATAATTTGATAATAACAAGAGGAATTAAGGATAAAATAGAAATTCTTAATAAATATCAAGGGCATTTTAGTAATTATGGTGGTAAGATGAAATAAGGATATTTTAATAATTATGATTAAAGTTTTAAAACACAATATTTAGATTATTAAATATAGTATGAATATTTTACTAAATTAGGTTTGATAGAATTTTGTAACTATTTAAGTTATGAGGATAGATTAGGGAGTAAATTGGACCTATTGAAATAATTAACTCAGAAGATCATGTAAGGATAGCCTTAGACTTTATCCTTATAATTGTGTATTTTATATAAAATTATAAATATTGTTTCTTAAAAATGTGTACTTTGAATGTTTTATGAGATTTATGTACAAAATAAATTGAAATATATGAACTTTGAGAATTAATTAAATAATTAATTGATATAAACAAATGTGAATTCAGTGATTATATATTGTTACATATTTTGTTATTTGTATTGCTTGAAAATTTGAAAAATGTGATATTTATATTTTTCAAATGTATAATATATGTAAGTGTATGATTAAGATTAACTTAATAAATGATAAATTCTATACATACAAACGGATAGAGACTAATTTATAATACATTGAGTATAGAATTTGAAAAGTAGTGAATTATGGCTTTCCGAGGATAGGCTATCTTCAATGATTATAAATTAAGAGTTGTTGAGATATAAGTGAGACATGGCTACACACCAATCTTTGGAGTAAATATTAGAGCATCATGAATCATAAGAGTATCTTGCATCAATAGTTAAATACTAGAGTGATGCCAGGGTATCTTGAGTCCTTGAAATAACCTATACTGATAACAAGATATAGGAGTAATACTGAGGTACCAGATTAGATTGAAAGAGTGGGGTACCCTATGATGATATTTATATTTATGATTGTATTTTCATATAGTAAGGGAGATGTTAAGGGTGAGATGAGTTGGTAGACTATTGGATGTAAGTCTACTAGGTTAAGTCGGACTTTAATAAAATAATTAATAGAAATATAACATAAATAGAGATAAAATAATATTATTCTTAGATATTTATTGAGTTTTTGGACATGCTATGTGTTGATAATGCATTTTAATATTTCATATGTATATATTTTACTATTCTATCATTTTAATTTTTATTGAGTTATTATATTATAATACTATGGTTGAGTAAGTAATTCACCCCTTATCACTATGTTTTTCAGTAGATAGAGAGATTGTCGATAATTCTGATGTTTATAATTGATATCTTGAAGTCTAGGGGCTAGTAGAGTAATATATGAATACAATGGTTTAATATTTTTTTATTATATATACTTTTGATTGTTTCATTTTAGATAGATATATAATTATAGATGATTTTTCTGATTAATGGATATTGTTTTTTATATGTATAAAATTTTTAGTAATTACTTATCTATTCATGGAAATATTTTACTTAATTTGTGATTTGAGTGTTATGGAGGATCTCATTAGTTAGTATTATAGCCTAGGTTTAAGTTTATAGGGACAAATTGAGCAAATAAGAAAATTTGATAATACATTTTTTACTTATGTAGAATAGTTTTTAGGAGATGATATTGCTGGCCTAATGTCAACAGGAGAATTGGGTAATTTGATCCATGTTTCAAATATGCCTGATCAGGGGATCCTAGAGTAGATGAAGTAGAAGTAGAGTTACTACCTTAGATGATGCAACAGGCAATGGCTATAGCTAAAGTCCAAGGGGATTCTAGAGTGGGTCACAATTGTGAACAGATTAGTGAAATATATTAAATGAAATCTCAAGATACTACCGATCATAAGAAGGTTGAGACATGGTGGGAGTAAATAGAGATAATTCTCAATTATCTAAATTGTACATTAAAGTAAAGAGTATAATATATTATATAATTATTCCAGGGTAATACGCTAACTTAATAAAAGTTAATAAAGAGATCTTATAAACTACAAAAGGTGACCTTACAAGAGTTGTAGAGGGAGTTTAACGATAAATAAACTGTACAAATATATTGATAACAAAAGAAGATATTAGTTTGATTTATAGAAAAATATGGATTTCACTTCACATCTTTATCTAAACATGCATTGAAAAGTTGTGGTAAATTTAGAGTACAAATATTATCAATTTAAGTAATGTCTAAGGGCAGAAATTCAGTTAGGTTTAGAAGTTGCTACTTCTAACTTCAAAAAGTTATTAAAGATTACACTTAAAATGAAGGATATAGTGAAGTAATATAGGAGGAGAGGAGAGTAAAGAGGAGATCAGAGAGTCATTATGAATAGGAAAGTTATTCTATTAAGAGAGGAGCTGGTCATTCCTCATATGTTAATACGAGTAGATCTAAGAGGGTGGGTGTTACATTATAACAGTGGCGTTAGTTTCTTCAAGTTTAATGGAGATCATAAAGCTGGTAGAGATTTAGGATAACATAGCATTACTAGTGCACCATCAATTAGAGTAAACAGAGGGGTTAGTTAGAGATTCAGAGGATCTTATAGTAGAGGAGTTGGAGGGATACAACGTTATACTACTTACGGGAGATTCTATAAAGTACCATATTAAGGATCCACTAAGGTGAGTCAGGTGTGTCATTTATGGAAAGCTGAGAAATTTATAAAAGAACTATCCGACAGTGGGGAGAAGTCCAAGAGTGAGAGCAGGAGAGGCAATATGTAACCAAAGTGATGTTGCTAGTTTAGGTAGAGGTTATAGTAAAATTGGTAATAGAGGTAGTGGTAAAGGTACTACACACGAATTAGTGGTGAATACAAGTGTTAGTGGGACATCCTTAAGCAGAGTCTAACTTAGTTAAGGATATATCATATAACGAGACAGGAGGCACTCATAATCAATGATGTCATTTTTTATATGATTTCACTATGTGATATAAAGGCTTATGTGTTAGTAGACTTAGGATTTACATATTCCTACATTTCTTTAAAGTGTCTCTTTAGAATTCTACTAGAGGTTAGTATAGTAGGATATTGTTTAAGAGTTGAATTACCAATGGGAGACTTTTTAATGGTGAGTAGTGTAAGGAGGGAAATGACAGTGAAATTTGGTGGAGTGGAATTACTAGATAATCTAATAATGATGTATTTGAGGGAGCTCAGTGTAATTCTTGGGATAGATTAATTGGTGTATTATCATATTGTAATAGATTATTATGCAAAGAAAGTGATGATAAAATCTTTGAATAAACTGAAGGTAATATTTATGAGAGATTGCAAAATAATTTCAACCTGTATGATCTTGATAATTACTAATAGCCGATTAATGTTGAAGAGATGTGAGGCATATCTATCTCATATTACATATATAAAGAAGATTAGTGTTGAGTTAGAATATGTTTTCATGTTAAGGGAACTTTTAGAGGTATTCTTGGATAATTTGCTAGGTTTACTATTTTAACAAGAGATAGATTTCACTGTTGAGACTACATTTGAGATTGAATCAATTTCAAATTTACCTTACAAGATGGTCATTATTGAGTTCCAGGAATTAGAAAAGTAGTTAGAAGAGTTGTTGGAGAAGGACCTTATTAGGCTGAGTACATTACCCTATGGTGCTTCAATATTGTTTGTAAAGAAAAAGAATAGTAATATGAGAGTTAGATTGATTACTGGTAATTAAACATGATGATATTGAATAATAAATACTATTATCGAGGATAAATGATCTATTTGATCAATTAAAGGGAAGCAATAATATTTTCTAAGATTAACTTAAGACCAAGATATTAAAAGTTGAGGATAGTTGAGTCAGATATTTTTTAGCCAGATTTTCATACTTGGAATGGGCATTATAAGTTCCTAATGATACTTTCGAGTTAACTAATGCATCAGGTGCATTTATGGCATTGATAAACATGACTTTTTAAGAATATTTAGATCAATTTTTAATACTATTATTTGATGATATGTTGATATATTTAGGAAGGAAAAGGAGCATAAGCAACATTTTAGGATTATGTTACAGATCCTGAAGGAAAGATAGTTATATACTAAGTTAAATAAATGTGAGTTCTTGATAGTGAAATTAATTTTTCTTAGGCATATGATGTCTTGAGATGGAGCGATGGTTGATCTTACTAAGATAAAGGCAATATATAAAGTAGGAGCTACCAAAAAATGCATTAGAAATAAAGAGTTTTCATGGACTTGCTAGGTATTATCAAATATTTGTAGAGATATTTTTTATTATAGTCAGCCTGTTGACTAAGCTATTGAAGAAAGGAGTTCAATTTCAGTGGACTGAGTAATGTTAGGAGAGGTTTAGGGAGATTAAGCAAAGATTGACTTCCAACTCTATTTTGGTACTACTGTTGACTGATGAAGATCTTGAGATATATACTATTGTTTTTAAAGTAAATTTATGGTGTGTATTGATGCAGAATAGAAAGGTAATATCGTATGTTTCTCATTAGTTAAGTCCACATTAGTTGAACCATCTCGTCCATAATTTGTAGTTAACGATAATTATACATATCCTTAAATTTTGGATACACTATTTATATGAAGAGATATTTTGAGTCCTTATTGGTCATAAGAGCCTCATATATAGTTTGAGTTGGATGAAGATAAAGACAGAGGAGATGGATTAGGTTGCTAAAAGATTATGATTATGTTATTGATTACCATCTAAAGAAAGTAATGTAAGGGAAGATACTTTAAGTAGGAAAAGTTCAGGCATGAAGACTACTTTGGGCAAACACAATATGACACTGTAGTTGGAGTTGAGGATATTACATGTGAGACTAGAGATTAATAAAGTGGGTAGTTTATTGGTGACA
>JAOXYD010023885.1:0-14463 GCA_028565735.1 Pinacopodium congolense | reverse complement strand
CATCTCTTCCCTTATCTCCTTTATATTTGTGCATGTGTGTTTGTTTAATTATTGATTGAATTTGCTTAATATTGACATATAACTTGGCATTCCATTTAAGTTAAAAAATTTCATATTGTTTAACTTGGCCTTAGGTGTTTAAAGTGTCTTATTTCCGCAAAAGTTTTTAAAAACCCAATTCACCCCCCTCTTGGGTGCCATAGGGCTAACACTAAATACATAAACCCTAAACAAAGTGCCTTCATTAAAAGGAGGATGTTGGGAGATAACATACTACTAGCTTAAGAGCTGCTAAAAACTATTCCATGAAAAGAGCAAGTAAAGATTGCATCATGAAAATTGATATATAAAAGGCCTATAACACTATGAACCTAGAATTTATAATTGATACACTAGTTGCCTTTGGTTTTCCATATATAGATACACAACTGAGTAAAGAGTGTGCATTACCTCCACCTCTTACAATGTACTAGTCAATAGGGAAATAATAAGAAGGATAAATGATTCAAAAGGACTTTGTCAAGAAGTTTCACCATCTCCTTATCTATTTACTATAGTAATGGAAGTGTTCAACAAATTGGTGAAGCAAATTACTAGACAAGATTGCTACTTCAAGTACCATTCAAGATGTAAGAAAGTTAAACTGACTAACCTCTTCTATGCTGATGATGTTTTGTTGTTCTCCAAGGCAGAAGCTAACTTAGTGAGCTCACCTACGACTGCTATAATCATATTCTATCTAGTGTCTGGTTTATCAGTCAAGAAGGGAGAAGTATCTTTTAATGTTTTACTAATGACAATCAAGAGGCTCATTGGTTAGTTGTCATTACAGGCTTGAAAATAGGAGAATTATCTTTCACATATCTTAACATTCCTATATCTTCTAAAAAGTTTGTTTATAGAGATTTTCAGCCATTTATTGATAAGATAATAGGAAGAATAAGGTGATGGTACAACAAAAATATAACTCTAGTAAGGAGAACTCAACTACTAATTTTTATGCTCAATTCCTTGAGCATGTATTACTCTTCTCGTATGGTCCTTCCCTGGAGAATCTTTAAAACTATATATAGAATTCTCAAAACATTTCTTTTGGACAAGCAAGGTTGAAGGGAATGGAATCAAAAAAATAAAATGGTTAGACATAAGTACTCTAAAGAAGGAAGGTGATCCATGAATCATTCCTCTCAAGCTAACAAATAAAGTCCTTCTAACCAAAAAAAAACTATAGAAACTACTCAAGGATAGACAAGCCCTATGGGTTTGCACTTACTACTTAGAGGATGAGGATTTATGGAGAATCTAGCCTAAAGTAAACAACTCCTAGACATTTACTAACATCCTTAAATTAAGAGAAGATAAAGTAGCAAATCGGATATAAGGTTGGTAATAAGGGCTCCATCTTCTTCTGACATGACATATGGCTAAAGGACAGGACACTTTCAAAGATAAATGAGCTTCTCCCTACTCAAAGATTTTTCCCTTGTAACAACTCAGTAAAAGAGGTGTTAACAAGGTTTATAGTAATAATAAGGAGATATTTGGACAATCATATATTGGATAAAATTCTAAACACTCTTTTAAGTGCAGAAAGAGAGGACATAGCTATATGGTCAAAGACATCTTTAGGTGAATTTACAAATAGATCTTGTTGGAATATTATGAGGTAGGAGCTACCAAATACCACAAATTAACTTGGTTTGGACATTCTTATCCAAGAGCAACGTTTATACTATAATTGGCTATTAAAATATACACAAAGGATAGGCTATGAAGATTTTTGAGCATCTAGGAGACTTGCTCACCATGTGAAAGAGAAAGGGAATCAATCCATCATTTATTCTTTGATTGTTTGTGTACTATACACATTTGGATATCTTTACTACAACTACGTAATATACGGAAGATTGCAGATGAATAGGAAGGTATTATGGATTGGTCTATTAATTATAAAGGCATGTGCATAGGAAAAAAAAAATACTTTTTAAAATTGCCCTAAGCTACAAAGTCCATCACATATAAATGTAAAGGAATATAACGGTATTTAGTACTAGAAATTAGAAAGGAATGCCCTAACCCTCTCTATTATCAACAACATTAGAGAACATGTGGTTAGCCATAAATTGCATGGTAAGTGTAGTACTCTCATTAAGAATAATTGGAGACTAACAAATGATGGCTAATATTAACATATTGGTAGTTATAGGATGAAGAACAATATCTTCAACAGATACAAGCAATAAGCAACTGAATGCCATAAAGGATGTCAAACACAGTGAAAAAAATCAAAAATTGAAGAAGAACTGAAAGTTAGTAATTAACATGATGAAGAAGAGCTAATGTCTATTCCTTTTACTATTGGAGGTGGACCCTAAAAGCTGCATCGCTGATGAGAAAACAAAATTAACATAAGAAATCCTTTAAAAATGGTCTTTAAAATACAACAATTAGATGAGGGATTACCTTAATTCAAAGCACATATCATTGTTGTAAGTGGCTCAAGTTAGTCTCAGATGTTAAAGATGATTATGGAAGATCAAGATTTGGAAACCCTAGGCCACCAAAGGACTGAGTCCTTAATTGTTATCGATTGGCTTTGCTTTTCCAATTAGGTTAGGTGTTATTATTTCATTTGTTCTGTGTTAGAGGCCATAACTTTAGGCAAATTTTGTACTTATGTTGTCACATCTATATTCCTCTTTGTAATTTTCCCACATTAATGAAATATTTTTGTTTAAAAACTTTATATAATTAATAAAATATAAAAAAATATTGTATATAAAATAATAATATTAAACATAAATTACAACTACTTAATTAACTAAAAAAAGTGCCACTTTTGGATAAAGGGAATTTTATGAAAGATAAAAGATTTGGTAGTGCTCAATTTTTAAATTTTTTTTACTTTAATGTCAAACTTTTAAAATTTTTTAATTTAGTGACTAAACTTCTAAAAGTCGTTTAATTCAAGTTAAAAGATTAATTTTGTTAGTTATTTAATAACTAGTTAATGGAATATAGATGTTTATATCACATAAATAGGTGATTAAGTAGATGGGTCAAGTTAGGTCAAGTTTTTAAGTTTAGGTAGATGGGTGGAGGCAGAACTTTGGATCAGGTTAAGTTGAGTGTATACATAAATGTCCACATGTTTACATTTTATTATGCAGAGATTGACATGGCTTATACATTCATACTTTGTTAATACGTTAGTAAATAACAAATATAATCAAATTTTAATATAAATTGAACAAAATTTAAAATTTTGATCATTAAATTAAAAATTTTAAATAATTTAATATTAAAATAAAAATATGAAAAAGGTTTACATAATAAATTATATCCTAATTTATTTACATGATGAATGTACGCATTAGCAATAGTCCTATACTTGAGAGGGGTGCATAGCAGCATTATGAGCCTTCGAAGATAGATGAAGGCTTGATGTTGCTATCCTTGGTTTGCCATGCTTTGCAAAAACTTCAGTCAGCATAGAATTGTGATGTAGCCCATGAAAGAGACTTTTCTTTTAAGAATAGGTGATCGGAAGCAAAGACAAACTAAATTATTAATATAATTAATTTAAAGGTGTTGTAGTCCATTACAGCTATGATGCTTGATGATGTAACATAACCAAGAAAGCAGTATGATCTTGTTCAGTTGCAACAATTTGAAGGATTAGGATAAAGTTCTTTCTAAATTGCATTATTTAGGCAAAAGTTCTGAGATCTCCATCAAATTAATGGTTGGTACCATCTACCTGCAAAATGAAGAGATTGATTATACCACTGGGGTATCCCGAAGGATTACAAGGAACCTTAAATAGATTTTCAAAAATGAAGTCAAAGGCAATCATTTAAATCTCTATGAAAACTAAAAAATAGACAAGACTTATTGTAGCTAAAATCTCAGTTATGTTAAACGAGACATAAGGCTTTCTCTTTACGTATATCAACTCTCAAGGCCTGCCTCTTAGAGATCTAAACTGACCAATCATTCCCGTATAACTTAAAGTTCAAATAAGATTATTAGTATGATACATAGTGAAGCATAGAATCCTCATTTAGAGGCAAGTGTAGAGCATATTCATATCTCTATGTATCAAAAGAAAATTTATTGAAGATTCAAGCTTTCAAGAGAGAGAGAGAGGGAGGGAGAGAGAGAAGGTTTTTAGAGAAAAACCATAAAATAAAACATATAATTTTTATTGATGATTTTCGAATCTCTTTCATATATTTTTTGGATCTGAGTAAAATGGTAGAGAGTTTTGGCTTTTATAGGCAAAGGAGCATACAAAAGGACAAAGATCTTTTAGAATATGATCAATATCACATCCTAAGGATAAGAACAACGTCATATGAATACATTCTAAAGAGATAAATACAAAGTCTTATAAAAAATAGATAATAATAAAGTCTTATCGTATAAGGATCCGTAATAAAAATAAACAATTTCTAAAAGATGCCACACCTAGACATAAAATCAAACAACATTTATTATTACACAAACCCACTAAAAAATCTAATTATTTTGTCATTTTCAAATGGGTTCTTGCTACGATTGCATGTTGGACAAGGGTACGCCTACACTGAAACTGTCACTGCCATTATCCTTTCTTCTTCTTTTGTTGGGGCTTGCTTCGTCTGCTTCTAACCTTTTTAAAATGTTTTTAGGTGTTGAGTCATCAATGATAGGAGGATAATTATTTGTGTCTTGAGCATCTTAGAAGGCTGATATTATAGATTAGGATGGGCTAGCTATATCTAAGCTCAAATATAGGTTCATTATACGATTTTCTAGTATCTTGATTAAGTTATGCTATAAACCTATGGATCTAGAAGGCCTTGGAATGGGCTTGGCCCTAGGAACATTGAAAATAAAAGCAATAACATCTTTTTTAGAGTCTAGAATTTTAAAGCCTAGTATTTGAGGCTCACCAGAGACGAATTCTTCTAGGTAAGATCTAATAGATTTAATGAAAATTAGCCTGTGTACTTAAAAAAATGATTTAAGTTGTTAAGGAAATCTCTAAGACTTTTAAAAACAATTTCTCTATACCACAGTCATTGAACTGAAGTATACTAGAAATATACCTGATTTTTGATATATATGGATCCATCATATGTCTTGCTATAAGGTTGATGAAGAACAAAGAAATATTGAGTATTTTACTTCTCTATTGGAATTTCTCATAGTATAAGATGCTCGATCACTTGAGAAATTGAGACCTCCATTGTATCAGTGGTTGGTATCACTTAAGAAAAGATCACAAGAGAGAGTTTTCATTTTTTCTATCTCATAAATGTTAAAAGATTCGGATTAAGAGAGATAGTAGAGGCATCTATATTAGAGAGTATCCAAAGGTACCATATAGCATATTCTGACACTAGACCATTAAAAAGGAACACCGTGTGATATGGTATCTAAATGTTAAAAAGGGATGAGCTACCGTAAGTGTTGGTTGCTGAAGGAAAAGGTAAAGGTAGTACAAAAGACTTAGTCAAGTAAAATGAGTAATTTCACCAATGGTAAATGGGAGGGAAGAACTTTTTTATTAGGGCAATGTTTAATAGATCAATCATTTTTATTATAAAAAGAGATAAGGACTGGAGTAAAAATTAAACTTTTCTATACCACTTTCACCTCAGCCCTTATAAGAGAATTTCAAGAGATTTTAACAGTAAAAAGGGGTATAGATTCTGTTTAAACTTTAAGTTATAAAAGAATGTTTGGTTAATTTAGATCCTTAAGAGGCAGGCCTTGAGAATTGATGTCGGTAGAGAGAAGAGCTTGTGCCTCGATTAGCACAACTAGGTTCTTAACTAATTAAATATTTTTCTAAAATATAAAATATAAAAATATTATATACTTATAAAAATTTATTTAATACAAAATATACATTTAAATAATATTAATTTTAAATTTCACTTTTAAAAAATATATGTTAATTTTTTTTAACAAGCAATTGGTTGTTGTCAACAAATAATTCCATATTAGCTTAAACTTTATAAGCCCAATCCATAACCGAATGCAAAGTTGTAGGATTAATGTTTTACACGTTATGTTAGAAACGCAATTCAATTGATATGAAATACAACTCAAGTTTGAGTTTAAAATTAAAAAATATGATTAATTGTTATAAGTTTTATAGCATGATGTTTTTTTTATATTCTTTATTTTAAAAAGGGTAAATTGCTAAAAAAATCCATAAATTTACATAAAATTTCAATTCTAGCCAAACCATGTTTTGTGGCAATCAAGTACCAGAACTGGTATTTATTGGTTGAAGTAGCTCACAGTTAATGGCACCATTAACGTAGCTAACATGTAGCTTATGCGTTAGCTCCATACTACAACGTGTATTCCATGTGGGTAATACACGTAATAAGGATTAAAAAATTGAAAAAATCATTTTAGGGCGTTTAAGAACGAAGCTCTAATTTGTTCATCTCCTCTTCTCCTTACCCACACCCCTTCATCTCTGTCCCTCACACTATAGATTAACATTGAATACATAAGAGGGCCTAATTTCATCTGTCCTCTCTTCTCCTTACCCATATTCTTTCGTCTTTGTCCGTCACACTACAGATCAAAAATCGTTTTAGGGTGTTGAAGTGAGATGAAACCCTAATTCATTTGTTTGTCTTCTCTTCTCCTTACCCACACCCTTTCATCTTTGCCTCTTACACTACAGATCAGAAATTATTTTAAGGTGTCAAAGACAGACTAAGCCCTAATTTGTTCATCATGTCAACCTTGTTTATTATGGTTTACTACGAGAGTGTCTAAGTTATTTGCCACTTTTTATGTTTTGATCTTTGCATTTAGACGTTATTTCATACATTCTCGTTTTTATCTATTATCGCAAGTTTAATCTTACATAACGTTATTAGGGCATTCGTTCCTACACACTTGGATGATATTTGTGTAATTTATCCTAAGATTTGTCAATTATTCTAATGTGATAGTAATTTGTGTTATTTGGCCAAATCTTTATAATTTGCTTTGAATTTGAGCACCAGGTGCAAGTGCATTTCAATATACTCTGTTGGGATTTCCTTCAACTGGTTGAGCTTATGAAGACTAATGTTAGTGACATCGTTGCATTCTTTTTGAAAAACTATGGCTTTAGAATGTAATTGCCATTTGCATTGCATATGAAATATTAAAGTGTTTATAAGCAGATTTTGGTCAATTGGGAATTTCATTATGGTGGGGCATTGAAGAGAAATGAAAATAACCAATATGTTGGTGAAAAAATCAAAAAGAAGAAGGAAATTTTGGTGGATGAAATTAGCATGGTTATGATAATCCTGCAATGGATGGTGAAGCATCTAACTATGAGGTTAGTGATGATTGTGAACAGATAGGAGAACAAAATATTAGTGTAAATGAGGAAGGGCCATTTCAGGTTCTAGTAGAACAAGATAATGAAGATTTCAATGTGATGGGAATTAGTGAATTTAAAAATGATTCAAATGAAGATTAGTTTTATGAAATCGATGATGAAGAATATGTTGCGGCGAGATCAAACGAGAAGGCTCTAGGAAAAATGTGAGTAGTAAGTATGACTTTGATTATGTTGTGGATAGTGATGGAAGCAGTGGAAAATATTTCACAGGAGAGAAAGCATCAAATTAAAAAACCCCTCAAAGAGAAAAAAGAAGTTCTCAGGGTTCTTGTAGTGAATATGTGGGTATTGATGCAGAAGTATAATAAACTATTTACAGTGATAAAGATTAGGGCGAGGTAACTATTACAAGGAAGAAATATCTAGTGTTTTATCCTAAAGTTGACATGCAAGATTTTAAATTTGAAATTGGTATGAAGTTTAAGGATGAGAAACAGTTTCGGGAGGCAATAATAGATTACGCAATCACGAATGGTTATGACATTTATATGGCAAGATCAGGTACAAGAATGGAAGCTGTTTATGACACAGAATGTCCATTCAGGGTTTATGCCACTTGGTATGAAAATCAAAAGACGCATGTGGTTAAAATTTTAGAAAAACAAGCATACTTGCAAGAAAGTGCAAAAAAACAAACAAGCTAGTAGAAAATAGTTGGCAAATGAATTTCTTCACAAATTTTGGAGAAATCTAAACTAACTAATTACTAAGATGATGGATGATTTGCAAACAAAGTATGCATTACAAGTTACTAAGTGTTAATGTTATGGCGAAATGGGAGACTGTGATGATATTATGAGGACTTTTATAAGGTCATTATATGAAGTTATGGTCTTATGGTCAAGATTTACGAAGATCTGACATAGATGGACAATTTATAATACAAACTGAGTTAGATGAAATTTCTATATAGCTTATATTTAAAAGGTTTTATATGGATTTTAGTACATTGAAATATGGGTTTCTAGGTGGTTGTAGAAGACTAATTGGATTGGATAGATGCTTTTTGAAGACTTTCTTAGGAGGTGCATTACTAACAATAGTTGGACGTGATGGGAACAATTAGATGTTCCTTATAGCGTAGGTAGTGGATGAGGGCAAAAATGCACATTCTTGGAACTGGTTTTTGAATATTTTGGCTAAAGATTTAAATATAAGTGAAAACGCATAGAGTATTATAAGTGATCAATAAAAGGTAAAAATTTATTGACATATTGTTTAACTTTATTTCCAACTTTTATTTGAATATTACTTTAATCATTTTTATGTTCCTTTTGTGTACATGGTTCAGTGGAAGCCATTAAAAATGCCAAAAGTTGAACACAGAAAATGTGCAAGACATGTCTATGCAAATTGATATAATATCCATAAAGGACACATATATCGAACTTTAATTTGACAAATTGTCAGTTGCACAACAGAAGTTGAGTTTGATAAGGTTGTGTAGCAGTTGAAGTCAACATTAAAGAAAGCTTATGATGACTTCAATCTAGGTTATCGAAGACCTTTGTGAAAGCATTTGTAAATATAAGACCCAAGTGTGACATTGTTCATAATAACGTCTCAGAAACATTTAATGGTTATATTTTCAAGCTCGTGTAAAGAACTTAATCAAAATACTTGAGGATATACGAGTTGCTTTAATGTCATAGATCCATGAAAAGCGAGAATTGATGTTAAAATCCACTGATGAGGTATGCCCAATAGTGAGGAAGAAATTGAAGAATGCGCATTGGGAGTCCAAAAACTTTATAATCAAGACTAACAGAAGTTTTAAATTTGAATTTACCTACTTTGTAGACAAATACATTGTTGATTTGCACGCTCGAACATGTCAATGTAGACGTTGGGATCTAACAGGGATTCCATGTTTGCATACAGTGGTTTGTATTTCACATCAGAGACAGCGTTATGATGGTTATGTTAACTAATACTACGGGTGTGAATTATATTTGAAGAGTTACCATTTTTCGATGGAACCTATTAGTGGAACGAAGTTTTGGTTTAATGTTGAAAATATACAACCTATATTACCTCTTATGATCATAATGATGCCAAGAAGACCAAAAAAGGCTAGAAGAAGGGATACAAATGAAGAACCACAAAATCTAAACAGGTTATCCAAAGCTAGAGTATTAATAAGATGCCAATATTACTTGGAAGTTGGCTATAATAAAAGAGGCTGCAAAAACAATAATAAGCTACCAAGGCATTTGGAAATTGTTAAGGTATAGTAAATATAACTTTCACTTATCTTTATTGCATATGTCATATGAATATAAATGCTTCATTACTAAGCATAATGTATAATATAACGTAAACGTGGAAGGCCTCCGAAAAATCAAAGTGTTACATCCGATACTGAAAATTGACCAGCAAGAGTTAGTACGCATACATAATCAACATCAATAAGGTTAAATACTACATCATCTATATTGCAAAGGTAAAAAAAGGAGGTTAGTTTACTCTGTCACCATATATTAATTTCTTTGAATTTAGTTTTACATAGGGCAGTGTAAAACCTATTTATTTAAAATAAGTAGCTAGAGGATATGGAGTAACAATTAGAGAATTTAGTAGGCACACATATTTCAGGGTTTGTAATTAAATTAGATGTTCTAATATGATGTTGCTTATGTCTTATGTTTTTTGTTTTGATGTCTCATAGATGGGTGGAGGTGAAGTTCAAGTATTTAAATCTCAAAGGAATAACATGAACATAACCCAAAGTTCTCAAAATACAACTACCAAAACATGTGAACAGATAACATCTCAACCGAGAAGGAAAAGGATGAAGTTATTGGCCAAAAAATATGCTCGTGGAAGGTGAACCGGATGGCTAGGCATTATACCTAGGATGAATCTTTGATTTATGTATGTGGGTTGGTCTTAATTTATACTTCATGCTATCATAGTGTAAATATTGACATTTGGTTATAACAGGTAGACATCAACCTTTGGAAGATGAACTAGATGGTTAGGAAATGTATGCTGACATTTGGAAGAACAATGGCTCATAATCATATCATTTGTCCTCTCTATAAATAAGAAATGGAGAGATAGCAAGAGAATCAGAAAGACCTAAAATTTTCTATTAAGATTATAGTCTCCATCCTTAATATGTGATGTTTTTCCTTCATATGTGTACGAGTAAGTTGAAGTTTAAATAATGGAAAGCGTAGGTTGAATTATCTTTTCTATTAAGATTCATAGTCTTGGTTGCGTTTGAAACACTATTACTTCTAGTATTATGAAAAACAGGCTTCCACATGCATCAATTCCAATTTACTGATCTATAATATCATCCTTGTAAGTTACACGAGATTGTAGTTGTGTTTTGCTTGTAAGGTGAATATGCTTTATGGATACCTTTTGAATCATAAGCTGTCATGCTCAGAAGATTTGTATGATGTTTGCTATGATGATATCATCATCCATATCCATCTTACCTCTCTTTTATGGTGCTTCTATTTGTCAATTAGCAATTATTCTTATTTATTCCTTATTCACTACAACTTCTCAAACTTTTACCTGCTGAATTTGGTAATCAAATTTGTGAAGTTAATAGTATGTTACAACTTCTGAAGCATGCTAGGAATAGTAGTGAGTCACAACTTCTGAAGCATGATAGGAGTTAAAAGTGATTTACTTCCGAAAACTTTTGAAGGACATCTTTAGAAATTAGAATAGTTGTAGGTACAAGGAATCTCATGTGAGAATGAAAAGAACCTATAATGAATTAGAAAGTTTAATATTTTTTAATCATGATCATTGAAAGTCGTGAGTAGGAATTGAATTTTAGATGTCAATAATGAAATCCCTCTCTCTCTCTCTATATCTATATATCTGTCTATCTATTTGTCCCTCATTCTCAAAGAGAAATTGCAGAATATCTAGATGCAAGCTGTTTAATTCCTTTAATTATTGTCCCATGATTATAACACTAAAAATGAGATTCTCTGCTAAATATTCAAGACAAAATTCTAAAAAAGCAATAGATAAGACAAAATGAAGTCTTATGGTTCCACATTACAGTGTTAATAATATGGCATGTCTGCATAGATCAACTGTATTAGCATTATAACAAAAGAGCACCATCATGTAAACAGTAATATGCATTACAAGTTACAAAGTCTCTTCAAAACAATGATAATTACAACATAAACTTTAGTCAGCTGCCATATATCAACAAGAGGGATCCCCATTTCGACTTATGATAGTAACTTAATTTCTTCTACGTCCTTCAAAATTATCGTAACTAGAGCTACATATATGAGACGCCCACGATATGTAGTCACATAGATTCTATAGATTAAAGGAAATCGACATGGATATTGCACATGTTACAAATAGGTAAACATCATTACAAAATTTTACACATCCTCACATCTTGCGCGCAATAATTAATCTATCAGACATGATTCTTAGCCTAACGAATTAAGGATGTTTGATACAATTTTTGACAGTGACAAACTTTCAACTCTTTAACCATGATTAAGTATCTACACGACACCTACAACTTTAACTTACATTTATGAGTCACATAATAATAACATAATCAAAGTAGTACTAGCAATACTTACTTTGGTATTAATGCATTAATAATAATGTCGACCAATATTAGTCTTAGCATTTAATATGTATAGCTTTATTTTCTCATTACAATATGGGCAATCAATATAGGGAATATGAAACACAAAACCAAGAATAAATTATATATGAATGATAGGTAATCCAATATATACATAACTAAACTAAACTAAACTAAATAGGTCAAAAAAATTTCTAGTCGTACAACATAAGGCCTTCTCCTTGCAAAATTAGGAATATATCTTTTCAGCCTCTGTAATAAACACAAAAATTTGTTCAACGGTGAAAGTTAATGGAACGAACTCATATGTCTGACATGGTGAAGCTAAGGAGAACGCACACCATTCTTAGATGAGTTGAAGCTTAAGGGAACGAACGCTTAAATTCCCTATGGTGAAGCTAGGGACACCCTACAATGATTTCTAATATATAATGTAAGGGACCAAGATGAAGGGGTTTGGGTAAGGAGAACACGAGACGAACGAATTAGGGCTTCATTCTAAAATGCCCTAAAATGATTTTTTTTTCAAAATTTTTAATTCTTATTATGTGTATTCCCCACATGGCATACACGTTGTAGTATGGAGCTGATGTGCCAGTTACACATCAGCTACATTAATGGAGTCATTAAATGTGGGATGCTTCAGCCAATAAATACAAGTTTTGGTATTTAATTGTCACAAAACATAGTTTTGACTATAATTGAAAATTTAGGTGAAGTTTTGGATTTTTTTAGCAATTTGCCCTTTTAAAAATTATATAAATAATATTATTTAATTATTGTGCATTTTTATTATATTTTTTAGCTTATCGTCTATTAGCAATTTTAAACATCTAGTGTATTAAAAATTAAGAATTTAAATACTATGTTATTTTAAATTCAAAATCAAAAATAAATTAACATAATGTAACAAAAAATTACATCATAATAATTAATATTATTAAAAATTATAATTCTTAAAATATGAAAATTAAAGTAAAAATTTCAATCATTCAACTTAATGTAAAAGATACTGGGTATTGTTATCCTAATTATTTTCGTAGGAAATGTAACTATTGCTACTTTTTGATGGATCCTATGCAATTAAGACCTGAATTTCAAGTTTAAGAAAACAGGAAATACCATACAAATCTCTGGTATTAGAGATTTTGAAATATTCGTTAAGGAGGCTTGTACAACTTCTAATGATTAGTCTTTTAGAGCCAGTTTAACAAGAAAAGGAGGGGAATGACGTTAATATATGAAAACCCAAGCCATGCATCAAACTCCATAATTGATTGATTTACAGTTGATGATATATTCAATATACATTCTAAGAATAGCGATTACAATTCTATAATTATACATATATGTGTTTATTTATTTACTTGCTTTACTTAAATAAAATTAAATGCACTTAGCAATTTTATCTTTTGGTTTAAAAGTAATCTCTTAAATGGAAGTTTGGTATTAGGGGTTGGTCATCAGTGTCATTACACACTTGATTAAATAAAAGTTTACACCTTCATATAATATAACATGGCCCCTACAATGAGTGGGAACCAAAGATATTCTTATTTATTCATCATCTTGTTTAAGTAATAGCCTATTATTCTCTTTATATTGATTATGATCTTCTCAATAATATAATTAAACCGAAACTTTTTGCCCATACCTCAATGAGGAATATTTGTCATTGAAACATAAGGGCCCATCCCAAAGTACACTTTAGGGTATGTGCATTCCATAAGAAGCGAAGCAAATGCTCATGGCTGGCCACTACCAAATGTTTTCGCATGTCTCTGCTACTGCTAGAACATGTGGGGTGCCCTGGAAACCTTCACTCTCGATTCCCGTTCTTTTTTTTCTGCCTCATAATTCCTAAGGACTTAATGTTATCGAGATCAAGGTGCATGCTTTCCGGGAGTTGCTTGCTTGCAGCCATCTATATACAATTAGAAGAATAGTTAAAGCTACAACTTTTTATGTCTCCAGCCGGATTGCCAAACTGAGAGTCTAAGATACAATGTGTTATAACGTTTCTAAGTTCAAACTTGGGGAGTTTACCGTGCATTAAACTAAGGGCATGATTGGTATAGTTCATGATTCTCATTTTTTTATTTTAAAAAATATAAAAACTAAGAAAATTTGAAATTATTGAAATATTTTTTGCAGTTTAAAATATTTAAATTTAAAATTTGTAGAGGTATTATATTTATCATAACAATTATTTATTTTTTTTACTATAAAAAATATCGACATTTAATATTATATATATATATATCATAATTTAGGTATAGTTAAAAAATAAATTTAATTGCAACTATGTCTATTACAAAAAAGTATGTATCTTATAACAAATTATATATTATTTTTTAAAATTTTTATATGTTTAAAATAATATTATTTATTTTAAAAATAATTATAAGATATATTTCAAATTCAAAATTATTTCAAATATATTTTAAATTACATTTTAATA
>JAOXYD010023867.1:0-14465 GCA_028565735.1 Pinacopodium congolense | reverse complement strand
GAACATTTAAGTACTAAAATAGGGTTAAATTAACCTCACATAACATCCAAAAATATTATAAATTTAACCTTCAATAAGAATCCAAGAACAGGCTCTTCATCTAAACTTTTTCCCTTTATAAAAACAGTCTTGGCATTAGGAGTTTCACTTCCTTGAATAAAGCCTAAGTCACATTTATCATTGGAAATCTTTTGGCCACCAAGAATGTAATCTAACTTTTCTTGATCTTTTATGAATTTAGACAATGATTCTTTAAGGTTATCCACTTCCTTCTTCAAAGATTCATTTTCATGCATCAGCTTATGCTTATTATCATGCATAGCAACATCAACACTTTTAGAATCTAACATGGCATTCATTTTATACTTTAATTTATCAATTTATAACATGCATGCATTTTTTGATTCTAACATGTCATGCAATTCATCTTTCCACTTCTCATTTTCTAACCCAAAATAATCCATCAACTTCATGCGTTCTTTACGTTTAAATGATAATTTCCTCCTTCTCAAAGTAGCATGCTCTAAGACTAGTTCATCATAACTCAACCCACCATTAATAAAAGTACTTTCATTCTCACCATCATTAGAATGGGAGTAAGAAGTACCTCATCATCGAAGGACATCAAACAAAACTTTGCGCTTTTATTTTCAGATTTTTCATTTTCCTCTTCGGTTTCAGTCTCTTGCAAGGCCTTCAAGGCTTTTTTTCCCTTCCTATCCTTCTTCTCCATTCTTTCTATTTTGTTACTTCTTTCATGCTTCTCATCCTCCTTAAAGAGTGGGCACTGGCTTGTCAAGTGACCTACATTTAAAATAAAGAACATTAGTGGACTTTCTCTTGTAATCATACTTACCTTGCTCTCTTTTCCTTGGTGTGCCTTCTTCTTTAAGAACTTGTTGAATTTTCTATTAAGAAACACTATTTCATCCTCACTATCTTCTGAAAAGCTTGTTTCTTCACTTGACCCCACTTTCTTTTCTTGGAAGGCCAAATTCTTTCTTCTTGATGAAACATCCTCTTCTTTGGTTTTTTACTCCTCCATCACCATCTCATAAGCAAGCAATGAACCTAATAATTCATCTAATGATAAAATGTTAAGGTTTTTAGCCTCTTAGATGGAAGTTACCTTTGCCTCCCATCCTTTTGGTAAAGACCTCAAAACATTTTTAGCAAGTTCAACATTTGAATATGATCTTCATAAGCCCTTTAATGCATTTATGATATTAATGAATCTAGCATATATGGAAGAAATAGTTTCATCGTGATGCATTGAAAATAGTTCATAATGATGAATAAGTAAAAACATCTTACTCTCCTTTACCTAGTCGATACCTTCATGAATGACTTCTAATGTACGTCAAATATCTCTAGCTGTTTCATATGTATAAACTCAGTTGAATTCATTTCTACTTAATGCACACAATAGAATATGAATAGCTCTACTGTTTCGTGAAACTAGACTTTCATCTTCTACATTGTACTCATCTTTCACTTTAAGAACTTTTTGACCATTTTCTATTTTATTAGGAATGTAGGCCCCTTCACTCACTATATCCTATAATTTAGCATTTTTTTTACTTGAAGGAAAAACTTCATCTTAGATTTTCAATATAAGTAATCATTTTCATCAAAGAAAGGTGCCTTACTAATATTTGACCATCATGACTAGATGAACCTAGAAAATGTGTCACAATGGAAGCTTACTTACAGTTTCACTAGAAAGTAATGAAAATGTGAGACTAAGCTCTGTTACCAATTGTAAGCCATAAAGGCACTCAAGACGGGGATGAATTGAGTCTTAAAAATTTTCTTAACAAATTTAAACTTAGCACCGAGCCAATTTAATTTAATGAGATATGCACGAGTGAATACCAAAAAGATAACACGCAATACATAATAAGTAAAGAGAGAGAGAGGAGAAGACAAGGGGACACAGATTGTTAAAGAAGTTGACCTAACCCAAAGATAGGGTATGACTCCTCTCTAAATACTTGTTAGATATTGTTCTTTAATACTAACTCTAATAAAAAAAATTACAATCTCCTTTTAAGGTGAAGAGTAACCCTTACAAGACCAATCTTTTTCTAGGCAAAGAGGAGTCTTTACAACTCAAATCATTTAACGCAAAGAGGAGCATTGACAAAACACAATCTTACTTTGTTAAGGTGAAGAGAACCCTTATAACCAATCTTTATATGGAAAAGAGGAGCCCTGACACACTTAACAAAAAAAAAAATCAAATAACCCCTTCAAAATAACTAGGATACTTAAGACAATGTTTCATTTAAACGACAATCAATTTAAGGGCTTCAATGATTTTAATAATAATATGAATGATCAATGAACGTTGTTGGGATAGATATGACACTAAGAGCAGGGTGAATTAGTGAAAAAAACTTAAACAAATTTACCTAAAACAACAATAAGATAGTATATATGCAAAAATAAAGGTAAAGAGAGATGAGATAATATACTGTGATTTATCCTAGTTCGGAGCTATCCAATTTCTCCTAATCTAGTCCCCAACATAACTATTAAGGTTTCATTCTTATGAAAAGTTAAAGATAACAATGTCACAAATACAATCCTTTTTCACAGGCTAAAGGAGAACCTTTCACTTGTTTATTTTTATTAGGCTGAAGAATAACCTCTTAACCACTCAATATAATTGAAAAATTCTTCACTCAATTTCACTTGATAATCACAAGAGGCTTTGAATGAATGCATAGAAAATATTTCAAGAATCTCACACAAGAGCAATTAAACTCATTTGATAAAAATTATTTGTAAAAAGAACACTTTAGACTCTCAAAAGTACATATATATCACTTAAAAACTTCTTTGTATAAAAAAACTGTATCAATGTCTAAAATAATAAATTTATACTAACCATTTTTATTTGTCCATTTGACAACAGTAATATTACTGTTTGTCCAACGGGTAAAACTCATTAAAGCATCTAACCATTGTACAATGTTATAAACCACTCTATAATCTGGAACTGTCTCTTTATTCGGTTGACCAATCTCATAGTTTGATCGGATGATAGGCCTTTCGCATGGTACTTCGGTAAACCGATCCAATCCTTAGGTCGACCGATAAACTCTTGTTAATTATTCGGTTGATCGAACAATATTATTTGGTCAACTCACCCATCCTATTAGTACGACCAATCTCAGGAACATACTTTAATCGAATAATTATAAACATTTCTGTACAGTAAATGAAATTTCCAAATTCCACACATATTCAAACAACTCTTCACCTTTCTTTAACAACTTATGTATATTTTCCTAATTAATTTAGACAAGTATCAAGCGATTTATTCTAATGTAATCATATTAAAACACATAACACATCTTGATTATGAGCCCATATGCATATTCTAAACTATGTATGCATGAACAATTAAATAGAGCCTCTTGAGAATACCAAAATAAAAGCAAGCAAAGTTTACACTAAAATAAAACTTATTCTAAACTTCTTCTTCAAATTTTGAGTCTTCATATGATTCTTCAATTTCTCCTTCAAGACTCTTTAATTGGTCATCTTGAACGTTATCCGACCTATCTTTCCAACACACTTAAAGACATATACATTAGTATCAAAGGTTGTTTTGTCATTACCATAATAAGGTGGAACCATCCTTGGTTTAATAACCCTAATGAAAGCTTAAATAAAAATAATTATGACTAATTGATGCACTAAAAGCATTTATTATGATGAAAACACAATCCAAAAAACTCAGACGAACCAAATCTGGACAGATTTGATAGATAAAATAGAAAATACTTCCAAACACTTAAACAAGCCTTCAAACATTAGTTAGATAGCCAATGATTCTCCCGAAAACTTAAATACAAAATCATAATTTAGAAGTAAACAAATCTAATTTAAATGTGCAAAGATATGAATCAAATCTACTACACAATTTGGATAAGTTAAAGCAGTCTTCAAATTTAGACCTTAAACAAAAGATATAAGTGCTAAAAAATTAAATTAAAATATCAAAATTTTGAAACAACAAGCTTATGAACCCAGAAACTCATTTGATGTTCAAAAGATGCAGTTAACACAAGAATAAAAAAGTAGTGGTAGTTTAGGTGTATCTAGAAAACGATTTTTAAAGCCATTGAAATAACCTTCAACAATTGGAAATAAAAATTAAAAACACCCTAGGAAACTTACCAAATTAGAAAATAATTATTCCAAGATTTAGAAACTGATTAAAGTTTCTAGAAACACATTGAAATTCATGACAGAAAAGTATATACAGATTTGGTATATCATAAAATAACAGACTTGAAACCTAAGAAATAATTTTCCAAAAATAAAAAAAAACTAACAACCTCTAAGAACATTAAATAAATAGAAAAACATAGTTTCAAAATTTATGAAATAGATTAAGGTGTTGGCAATCAATATCCAAGATAGATCAGAACAAATAGAATCTATTTTAATGAAGTTGAAAGATAAAGCTCTAATTTATCAAAATAATCAATTTAAAAATAAAAACTATGATTAATTCAACTCATAAACACTTAATATAACATAAAATAACATTATCGTAATTAAAAAAACATATTAGAGATGATAAGGATAAGAGAAAACTGAAACAGTGCAATGTGGTAGCAACTTGAAGAGACGAGGAAGATGATCTCTCAATTTTGATTTGAGAGTTTTAAAAACATGTTTTGAGATTATTAAGAGGTCTAGTAAAATGTTAGGAAGTGTTTTGTGGCTACTCTATATTTTTCTTAGTCATAATAAGGTTTAACTTGAATTAATAATAAATAAGGAATCAAGTAGCCATTAGAGGACTTATGCGACGGGCTCCAAGAGGTAATACAACAGGCTCCTGGAGTCCTGACCACTGTATTGCTCCATAATAAGCAAGAATCTGACTTTAAACAAATCCAAATATCTTAAGACATTATCCTAGTATAAAATAGGACTTTAAACAAGTCTTGGGACATAATTTGAGACCTTATAACAAATCAACATGATTTAATTAACTTCGAAAAGTCGATTTGCTAAAAAATTAAAATTTATGCAACTTAGGAGTGACTACATGCAATGCATGATAAATGTTTAACCCCCTAGGTCAATTGGAAAATAAGGGAAACTTACAATTGTATGGAAGACACTGTAACTAAAGTCTTGTAGCTTCTATATGGCTTGTTATTCCTTTAGCTTCATCTTAGTCCTTGAAATTTCAATCTTTACACATGGAATCACCTTGAAATAAACCTATCTTTGAATTTCACAATGAAAGCTCAAATCATTAGTAATAATTATGTTTTGTTATCGTAAAAACTAAGATTTGAACCTCTCTTAGTTTAATAAACCTTTCTCAGAGGACTCAGTCACTATCAAATCTTTGGATGTGGCACCAACAATTGTGAAATTTCTAACATCATTGACTAGGACCTCCTACTCCACACCAAGCTTCTCTACCTCTTTCTCATGATTCACAGATCGTTTCTCTACATCCTATTCATTTATGCTAGGTATCTCATAGGTTCTTTGACCCTCTATAATATGTATAGACACAACAAGATAATTACTGTCTTGTTACATGTAGCCAACATATGTCACATATAGATGAGTTCGAGCATTTGGCAATTTTTCACAATGCATATGCATAACTATAGCATACCTTGGATTGGGGCTGCCATAGTTCTCAGGTTTCTCCCACTCACCGTTACACCTAGTTGGGTGTTTATCATTGTGACGTAATAACCATGTATATTAAAATTAACTTGTGTATATAACCAATGCTATGTCCACAAGAATTTTTAAGTAAATAAAGAAAACTTAGTAATAGAGGTGGAACATACAACCTTCGCTTTTCCATATTGATGTGCTTCAGTTCTGTTCAAGTCCACAGCCTCTTCAATTACAACTTCATCCCAGTCAGTTATATTAATAAGATTCCCCCACTTTAGTGGACGATTAATTCACAACCTATCTAAGTAAAAAAATTTTGTACATACGAATATGTTCATTTAAACAAAACCTACAAGTAAATATAACATCAGAACATAAAATATTGTACAACTAAGTCACCATTAAGACAACGATACAACCTTCTATACGTGGGGCAAACCCCTTCTTACAAAGACCATCATGAAATCTCGTCGCATGCCTGCAAAGGTAACTTAATACGAAACGGACCCAGGCCATCTTCTCACAGTTATGAACTTGAGTGAAACCGATCAATAGATTAACGCTTATTCTGTGTGATACACTAGGGCACAAAAACACCCCCAACACATACAATAAGAAATGCTTACAGAAAACTTCCTCACAAGCAGCATCTTATAGGTTGTAATAGTAAGCTTTCTTTCAAGCATTCTTTCATTTCATATTCATTACAAAGTAAATGAAGCTTAGATTCTAATTCTTTAACTGGTATGCGTTGACGACTATTTGGCACCTATAACATCCATCCGACATCGTCATTCCAAATCTCCTCATGTAACCCATCCTTAATGGCCAAGGTAAATTTGCCCGGGTCAAAATACATGCATAACCAATAACACAAATCTGTATGTATGTTGAACCGTTACATTTATAAAATCTAACTAAAGCCCATATCATACACCCACTGTACCTATTATTTTTTAAGCATGCAAATCATGGCATATTCTTTACCTCTTTAGCACCGCATTTGACAAATTTTGACATATTGAACGTGAGCATAAGTTGGATAATTCCTATTATTACAAAGTTAATATCTTGATTGAATAAAAATTGTTAACTGTTTACCCTTTTACAATCCTGACTACCATATATAAGGCTATGCATTTTCATCTATATCACTTCTACATAGCGTTGCCTCTTTTGCAAAGCCTATAACATAGTGTCACAGATTATTATTTACAATGAATGGTAGTAATGAGTCCAACCATCACATGAATTACATAGCACTTGCAACAAAACATTTGTACAGGAAAAAAACCAATGTCCTTATGTAATGTCACATCACTAACTTACGCAGCCCCTCGTTTATTAATGAGCTCGCCTTAAGATATCAAATAATAAATCCTAACGACCTAAACTATGCAATCATAGTAAGCTAGGATCGAACCACAGAAAGTCAAGATGGAAATGTTATTTCAAAAGAGAAAAATAAAACACCATGAAGATATGAAAGCGAATTGAGATAAAATGCAATGAACACAAACAAAGATACAAACACAAAGAAAATTTAAGCAAGACTAATAACAATAACAAAGAAGTGGGTTGTAGATATCTTCGGGATGTTGGGATGATCATTGATCCTTGAATCTAGACAAGAGGCACTTTAATCATGGTGTTAGCCTATAGGCTTGAATAAGATCTGAAACCCTCAATTCCTCGAAATCAGACAAATCTAACAAGCTCTAGAAATACCGCTATCTCCATCTATAACCTAGAACAAGCTCTCTAGATTTAATAGTGAAGATGCCTTAGGTACTAAGGAAGTTGTGAGCAGGTCTTCTAATGTGAGTTGAAGCTGTCTCCTTACCCCACCATCCTTTGTCTCCTCCTAAGGTTGCATTGTTGGTTCATGCATGGAACACTACATATTTATGTTTTTTGCTAGACAAATGCAAGCTTCTCCGAAGTTATTTTATACTCTTTTTTGGCTGCATTGTATTAGACTAGATGAGGGCCCCATGTGTGCCATTTTGCTCCCTCCTTTTGGCCAAGCAAAAATACCATATGCTGTAATTTTGGATGCCCCTTTTCAAGCATCATTTTAATGCATTTTTGGACAACCTTCCTAGCTCCAAATGTGCTGTAATTTTTTTATACATGGAAGGCCACATGTAGGCTCAAATCGCTATCATTTAACCTATTTTTATGCTCCATTTAGGCCCTTCTTTTTAATCCATTGGGCTGCTAGATTCTTCTATCCAAATAAAGGTTTTTTGGGATGGATTTTAGCTTGCTTGTAAGGCCAATGGACTACCCTTTTGGATACCCTTTGTACTTGTTTTGTTGCTACATTTTGGTCCTCCAAATGGCTGCCCATGGTTTGGTTTGGACGGCGCCAAATGATATTTTTTTGCTCCCAAATATTGTTCCAATTGATGTAATTTTTGGACAGCTTATAAGCACTCATATCCATGTCATTTTTGGGTTTCATTAGACTTATTTTCTCAACTATCTTTTCATGCCTTGTTGAAGATTCAAGTGCTACATTTTTAAGGAGAAATAAAGGCATCAATGAGCTACTTAATGATGTATGTAAAGCTTCAAAATGTCAATGCTATTTTGCAAGACCAAGCTTCACGCTTTTACACCATTTGTCTTGTAAAAACAATTGAAAATTGCAAAATCATAAAAATGGGAATAACATGTTCATTAAATAAAATATAACAAAATTTAAGTATTTTTGAACACACAATACGAATGAAATTATATGAATTTGCATGAAAAGATATAATAAAATTCATTCCTATCATTTATCCCCTTGAAGGCCATGACCTTTACTCTTGACAGACGTTTCTATCCAATATTGAGTACCTTGCTTCCTTTGTCTAACCTGCCAATATAATGCCACTTACATAATATACGACCATTGTTAAGAACGACTACATTGTGTGCACTAACTCTATATAACTTGGTTACAAAAATAATTTCATTTGTACATCATAAAACCATTGTTATCTGCTACTACATTATGTAATAATGCATACATTTAGGATGCACATATAAATGCATGTATATACCATACAACCATTGTTAACGCCTACAACATTATTTGTAAGGATTCCATACAACTTGATTGCAAATATAATTACGTGTGTACAACATACAACTATTGTTAACGCCTAATGCACTACGTGAAGATGCATACATTTGGGAAGCGTACATGAATGAGTGTATATAGCATGCAACCATTGTTAATACCTCCTACATTCTCTTCCTAGATTCAAAACAACTGCAAAACAAACATTATGGTAGATTATAACATGCAACCATTGTTAAAATTTGGTACATCATGTAGATGAATTCAACTCATCAAAATAAAATAATCGTTCATATGCTTGAACTAGTATATCGTAATGAAACTCAACAAATACATGCTAAACTATACTATGTCACCTTAATATGAACATAATGAAAACCACCTAACATAGTGCCCGAGTTGTTAACATACACACATCAAAAACGAAAAAATCAACATATCCTACTATATAACAATAGAGAGCAATCATGTACTTGCTAACTAAGAAGACTGTATAAAAACTAAATAGAAGCCTGTTCAATGCCATCTTACCATATCTAGAGTTTCGATAGGATCCGTCAATATGAGTGGGTCAATAGCAACACTTCGACAACTTTACTGATTGGACAAACCCTTTGAAAATATACCTAAACCTGGTGCCTAAAAAAGAAACCAATTGAAAGGGCATGCACTACACATGATTCCCACTTCGGTTACAATGCCTAACAAGAAAGAAACCAAATATTCACAATATAGAAATTTGAAAACAGCTTACACACATATTAACTTTCACCACCGAAACTCCTATCTTTAAACCAATGGTCCTATAAACATCTTCTATGAAGTCTTCCCTCAAACTGAACCACAATCAAACTTCTTAAGTCCTAAATTTTATATGCGAATGTGATAAAAATAATCTAACAAATGCAAACAAAACATACAAACATCACCTTCTTCACTACCGACATCCTGAAATAATAGTGCATTGATTAACGCTAACATCCTAAAATACCAATGCTCAAATACGAATAAAAAATGCATTGCCAGAATGAATAGTACTAACAAGCACGACTCCTACCATATAATACGAGGCTTCGTGTGAAAGTTTCTTTTCAAGTGTAAAATTACACAACCACCCACTGACATCTATACGCCACCCAATCAATTAATGTACAGTGTCACAATGCTAACCTACTAATATGATGTAACAAGCCCCCTGTTCATGATCCCTAACCAAGTTCCTACAGGTAATTTAACTTTGTACATATTATAAGATCATATGTAACTCCCTATCTTCTAGACCAAAAACATTTCATAAAGTAACTTCTCATTTCCTTTTCCACACTGTTAAAATATGGCAGTACTTAGTCGATATCACAATTAGTACAATTTAATGTTATACTCATTACACCAATCACATATTTTATATGTAGTATTGTTGACATCATGATTACAAGGATCAATCGGGGTTTATCGACATATCATTCCAAACCACCTTGGATCATAACATCGGTTATCAACATAATAGCCATCCATTCATGGTATTAGAATGGGAGCATATTAGATCTTTTGTCCATCATGCTGCACTATGGCTTCTTTCATAAAACTAACAGATTTCTAAATTTCACGATGTCACCTTATCAAATTTCCACATTACATCATTTTGTATTCGCTACCCACTCATTCCAAAGTTATGCTCACCTTCACATCTTCTTTCACTATTATAATGAGTGTACTTCATATGAAATACACAGAAAATCAACTTTTGTGTTACAAAGTGATATCAATTTACAACCTTAATTTTGTCTACACTGAAGACATCATAGTTCGTACAACAGTTGCCTTGTTCAATAATGTTATGGGCAGAAATTGTGTTAACCATGGAATTTTATGACTAACCTTCTTTATTTCTGACACAATATCATATTGATTGTAAATGTGATTTTATAAGTTTTCATATATGCATTCTACAATATAATAGAAGTAAAATAATAATCATGGTTATTTCATAAGAATATTTGCTCGTAGCCTTTGTGCTAATGTCAATTTGCTATCATCATCTCCCATCACAAAAGGATGAAGCACAATGTCCCCTTTTCTAATGTGTCGCTTTATGCCTAAATCCACAACACCTTTCGCCCTATCCAATTTCACCAATAAGAACTTAATCACACCATTTTCTAATAGAAAAATTCCGTGTTACATTATATTTATGGGTCATTGAGGAATGCTAGTCCTTATAGCTTTATTTCAATCCATACGGGGAACAAAATGACAACACATTGTTCAACGACAGTCAATTCTAAGAAAGATGCATATGTTATTAATAGTACTTTCATGTTCGTCTTTGTCACATGTGCACGGGTGCCTGTATACTCAATACCATGTAACTAAGTATGCCTTATACACTCCATCATGACTTTGTATCTCCTAGTATTTCATTAATCCTAATGACTTAGACATGTTGATAACCTTCCTTTAAAATGCATAAGTAACTTTGTATTTTTCCTTCACCCGATGTATTCGTATCTTCTTTTGCATCACTATTCCTCTGTTTCTTAGATATACTACATCAACATATTCAAAGGACTTGATAGTAAGACATAATAAGGGGAGAATGATGTGAATGAAAGCAACTAGTACTACATACTTACTTTAGTTGGCTTATTCTTGGGATACATTGCAACTTTTACTATAAACGTCACAATGCTAACAAAAATTTTCATTTTCCATATTATGTTGATCAACTTAATAAATACATTCAATTTAGTGCCCTTTTATAAGTGCTAACAAAATGTTCAGTTCTATTTAGAATGGATGAACCAAACAGTGAAGTATAACTGAGTATTCGCTTCCTTCATTTCAGGTTTTTGAATTTGTAAGTGCTAAACCTTTGAAACATCATAGCATTATAACCATAATTCTTCAGCATTTGCTAAGTAGTTCAGCTGACATCAATATCACTTGCATTATGTACATTCCTAATAGAGATTTTCAAATCAAATAAACAATCAAGACTATTATAATGTTCATGAATATACATTTTGTACAACTACTCCGCCTTATAGATGCCATTTAACAAAGGATAAATGATGAAGTTGCTGAGGAGAACATAAAAGAGCATCACCTACTTGGCCTTAACCACTAAATCGTTATTTGAGATATCACAATGAACAACGTTGTATCACAAGGCTAAGGTTATACTATCACTAATGATGAAATGAGGTCATTTCATACTGTTGCCACAAGTATAAAACACATTTTGCGACATTTCAATCAATTTGAATATTGCAGCTCTTATATTCAAAAAACGTATGACATAGATAACTGAAGTACTTTTTGAGCTGCCTTTTCACATTTTATGTGACGTGAACATTCCCCATAACTTTATTAACCAGTTCAAGGGTTTTTCAATCCATCAAAGGGGCATACTGTCAGCTGCATTCACCCATCGCCAACATTAGCTACCTCTGTTGAGGTTGCCTTCGTCTTGTATTCCCTTTCTTGAAGAATACTTTAACTTCACTTTCCTATATGAACTGTTGTACTCCTTAATGTTTTGATGTTTTGGGAACAAATGGAGGATGCTCCACCATAGATAGGTGGATCCAATGGTATGCGTACATGACTATAAAACATCTGTATATTCATTAGTCTCTCATTTTTTTAATTTACCTAAATTGAACACGTCTACTGGTAAAGGGGATAAAAATGATGTAACGACGTAACTGGTATTCACTTCTACCGATTATATGCTATTGGAAAACCCTAAATCCAAGTATGCCAAGGAGCAACATTTCAAACAGAAGATGAAATTTCAGACCATGTAAGAACACAGTTTCCCCATGGCATAATCTGTAAAAAGGATTCAATGTCTTTGCTTACAAGCCAAGTGAACCATACACATGGAAGGGACATGTTATTTCTAGGACAAAAGGAAGGGACTTATTACTTTTGGGACAGAGCACGGAATTTTCACATATTTTTACGTTAACAAAATAATGGTGTCAACAGTGTCCTCTAAAACTCGACCTCCATACATACATTTGTCATTAAGTCAGATGGTGCTAGTACTTAAAGAGAAGAGGATGAAGATCTCGGAAATCTTTGCTTTTAGACCATAGGAGGTCGAACTAGCGACACGATGGGAGAATTCATTCTTCCTTTAGAAAGAGTATCATGACATGAAGAAAAATTTATCCATTTTAATGGAGCCCAATAAAGTAAAATAAAGTAACGAACATACTCACGATATGAATACCAGTTACCGAGATCAATAGAATAATCGAAAAGTTAAACGAAATTTGTTTAAAAGGACGGCTCCAAACCTACGCCCACCTCTAATTTCATAGGAGTGAAGTCACATCCAGCCATCTACATGGACCCTCTATCCATTATTAATCCATTTGGGAACCCAGTCTTCCTACACTTAAGAGCCTAACGGTGAACTATGCAACAATTTTCATTATCATCAACTGAAAGCATTGTTGTTAACAACAAAACACGTGTTTTTTTTTGTAATTAAGGTTGGGATATTCATTTTTTTCTGTTTCCCTTCTCATTTGTCATGTTAATGAATTCAACACTTCTTTCAAATTGACACTTTCATCTTTTGACCCTAACTTTCTGGTTGTCTTTATAATCTTACATATTCTGTAGTTTCATTGCACTTATACCTTCATATTTCTTTCACCCTATGACCAGCTCCTATCATTTCCTTCCATATGACTGATGCACATGCTAATTGTCCTATCCTGCTATAAACAATGTGTTGTTACTACATGTTCATCACACAATTTCTACATCCCATACCAATATTACATGATGAATGAAATGCACTTTTATTTGGACATGTTTATGCACATCACTTGTAAACTGAGTGTTATGCCTCTTAGAAACAATTTCAGCCATGCACATACAAACTAATTACTATATAGAAACCATACAACACATTGGTTCATATTGCCCTTACTTTACGACTAAAATATACAATGTCATTGAGCATTCTGCACTATGTCCACTAATGGATATTGTACAATAATTATGCCCAACTCAAACAATTGTAATTCAATTTTAATTAAACAACTTAATACCAAGTAAAAGGCTGACTTCTTTTAAAGCCATTTGATGCCTTTGTGTAGAACATACTGTAGATTCATGGCTGTCAAACACATCATCCATATAGTGTATAAGTATAGTGTACAACACTTAACGCTTATGAATACATATTTCAAATTCACTCCATATAGTGTTAAATACACAAATTTTCGTCACCTCACAACATTCATGTCGTTCAATCAATAGTGAAAATACAAAATGGCCTTGCACCCCAAGTCCCCCTCATGGTTTGTCATCAACGTTCTTTAACATTATGAACTACCTCTATGAATGAGGACATATAACACTAAAATACACTTCATACAATTTGGAAACAGTTGTGGTATGGGTTGTTTGCATATAGTCTTTGTGATACGTCATTGTATGAACTGTGTTTTATTGTTATATCTGCCTCGTTCATAGAAGAACTACAAATTGTTAATCACTCCAAATCAATCAGTTAATACCAACATGCCTTCAAGATTCCTACCCATACACATCTCAATAAACCATTATGATGAACCAAGAGAGGTTCCAATCTTGGTTTTGATGATAACAAAACGTGTTTAATCACTAATGGTTTGAGTTTATGATGTTAATCTTAAAGATAGGTATGTTTCAAGAAGAATCCATTATGGAAAGC
>JAOXYD010023866.1:0-28094 GCA_028565735.1 Pinacopodium congolense | reverse complement strand
GCACGCGTTATATATATGCCTTAAGGACCCCACACACACCTCACACCTCTATTAATGCCATGATGATATCACTTTACTATTGTCATTTGCTTAGTTTAATAATCAGTTGATGTGTTGCTGATATAGTGCTAACATCATCGCACTATAAAAAAAATTACAATTTTTCAAAATTTACAAAATAAAATTTCAAGTTATTTTGGATCATTTTTAAGCCATATAGATATATAAAGTTAAATTTTTAAAAAATTTGCTAGATTATTACATTGATAAAAATGATATAACTTCAGAAAAATTTAAAATAAGGTTATAAAAGAAAAAATTAAGTAAATTCTTCTTGTAATTAACTTGAAGTAAAGGAGATACATATAGTTTTATTATCTTATGAGATTTTTGTTATCTTATATTACATGATTGTTTACTTTTCAGAATATTTATATTACTAAATTCGCAACACATGGATATTGATAATGTGTCCGACATTATTTTGTGACAACATGTCGTTGTATATGTTGGTTTGTAGCATATAATGATAAGTTGTTAGATATGCCCATGTAGATTAAATGTAAGGATGACATACAAATATATCCTTTGTGCTTAATGAAATGGTTTAAATGTTAATGAGATTATAGTTACTATAAGAGTCTTTCAAATTGGTATACGAATCATGTTTGCTTATATGCTACAAGATATCTTTTGTTTTATATTTAGTCATTATACCACAAATGTTAGCTTTATATAAAACTTGAAATGTCCATAAAGGCATGAGGTAGAGACAAACCATTATTTAAGTGATTTATACATCCACAAGTGGTAAAATCACGAGAAATGGTGGTATGTACTCTCACCATTTTTCTATGAAGATCTCATTTATGTGTCATGTATTCTTTCTCTAAGTGCTTCGTGATATATTAGATGAGATGCTCGATATAGATACTAACTTTTGGCATTATTGTTATCCTACATTTGTACTGATAACATAACACATTATCTATTTTTCATTCACCTTTTCAGTGAATAACAATAGTGTCACTATTAAAACCTTAATTGATTTTAACTTCAAGAAATGGATAAAGGATGTGGAGTTTTATAACAATCCCAAATTATTATCCTTAAATCCATATGCTATGATACCATATAATGTAATACTTTTAAATTTTAATTACAAAAAAATCAATTCAAGTCTCCATAGAAAAATATAAAAGCTACAATTATGTATACTATTGGCTTACCTTTGAAGCAATAAAACAAATCCTATAAACTGGGATCCACCGAATCAAATCTAACTCCTGAAAATGTCAATGGGTAAGGGATGAGTTGGTTATTAATTAAGAATTTTATTATTGTACATTTATAAAGTATATCTTAGACACATAATTAAATTTTGATAAATACTTAGAAAAATCATATGTATATATATATCATGATTTTAAAACACTTTCCATTATGAAACAAAAACATGACTATGAGATGAAAACATATTATTCTATTTTATCAATACTTAATAATTTTAGTTATTTGCTTCATTACGAGCCCCGCTTAACCTAATAGGTTATATTTAATAGTTCATCAACTAAAATAATCATATCACAAATCTCAATCTTTGTGTAGATAAATCAATTACAATATGTGTGTATATGTATGTATATCTAGTATAGGGTATCTCCTAATTATATCATATTTGACACTCTGGTGCTTAGCCATAGCATAGGATATCCTTAGAACTTAGGATATTTTAGTACAAATGTGATATCTAATAACGGGGACAGGGCATCTCCGAGAGTCAAGATGCCCTGGCACTTACTCCAAATATAGGTGCCTATCCCATATCAATCTCATAACACGTCAATCTTAATATCATATAATAGTACACATCAATCTAAGACCACTAAACATATTTTGATTTAGATAAGTCATTACTTTAATACTTAATCTCAATCTATCAAGCCATTTGATTCGCATTTCAATTTCTTCGCTATACTATCACTAATTATATTCAATTTCATATATAAGGATTCAAGTTCTCTAATCTCAAAAGATAAAATACTTAAGATGCAGTAATTTGTAAGAATACTCACAATTATCGTAATCAATCTAATCAATTATCATAATTCATAAGTAACAACTAAATAGAAAATCATAATAAAAACCATTAACTTATTGACAAAGGAAAATATTAGGTCAAACCATTAATCAAATAATCAAATTGTATACTGCTCATATCTAATCAACAATTAATCTAATTTCACACTTTACAATAAATGCTATATCATAACAAAATTTATTTATTAATTAATCTAAAAAATAATTAAAAAATTTCCAACATCTAAATAATTTGCATAAGCCATTAAATCACACAATTTTACACATAATAAAACTATTATAAAGGTACAAATTAGAGATCTTTACTCAATTTTCTAAAAACTTGAATTTATGATATCGCACTGAATCTCTTAAACTACAAAATCCTCTAAACCTAAATAATAATAAAAGTCCATTAGGCCCAAATCAATTATTAAGTTCAAATATTACTAATATTCTAAAATTAAACATAGAATTCCAAATTCTGCAAATTTAATCCCCAAAAATATCTAAAATTACTAAAATATCCCTTCAATCACTTCTAAGTCACCAAAATACACTTTTAATAACAATTTCCAAAATTGTCACTTAATTACTCTTAAAATTACCTAAAGTACTCCAAATTTAGCTCTTTCCTAAACTACCCTCACTCTTTTCAAAATTCCAACAGTATCTTTAAAATGTCCTTTTCCCCTTTTGCTTTTTTCTCCTTTTCTCTCTCTTTTTGCACTACTCTCTTCTTCTTCTTCTTCTTCATAGATCTTCCCCTTCTTCTTCTCCAACGACACCTTCACCACCGGTGATCTCTCCTTCTTTCTTCTTCTTTTTCTTTTGCTTCTTCTTTCTCCTTATCTACTTCTTCTTCTCTCTTCTGCCTCTTGTTATTCCTCATCTCCGACAATCCTTACCACTGGCACTTTTTCTCTACCCATCTCTTCCTCTTTTCTACACATCTTTACTGCCATTTCTTCCCTCTTTCTCTAATCCCTCTCCTCTCAATCAATTCTCACAACTAAATTAGATCATTATATGCTTATTTGATTATTTCTCCAAAATTCGCACATCTTAAAAATATGTATTTTAATTGTAAATCACACCAAATATCCAAAGTATGCATTTTCATGAAATAATATTCATAATGTGCATATAACATTATAACTATAAGGATATACCTTACCCGATTTCATGAAATGATTATTTCATTTAGTCCAATCTACTCCCTAACTTATTCTCGGGACTTAATTATTCATAAAAATCCTATTAGAATTATTTTAGAAACAAATTCATCCAATTTACACTTAATAAACAAAAACATCCCCTTTTTTATACAAAATTCCTAAACATTAAAAATACATCTTGTTTACTTTACTTCCATAAATACTAAAATTCCATTAACATTTATTAAAATTCCAATTTCCCTTTTATATTATTGAAAATATCGAAATTATCTAATGTTTCCTTTTTTTTTTCTTCAAATTTAACGCTATCTTTTCTTTAAAATCTCAAAAATACCCTCTCTACTTATCTTTTCCCTTCCTTTTCCTAAATTATGCTTAATCTTTTTTTTAGAATTCCTATTATTCAATAAAATCCAATTAGATTTATTTCAGGAACAAATTCATCCAATTTACACTTAATAAATAAAACATCTCCTTTTTATACAAAATTCCTTAATATTAAAAATACATTTTGTTTGCTTTACTTCCATAAATACTAAAATTCCATTAACAGTTATTAAAATTCCCATTTCCCTTTTATATTATTGAAGATACGAAAATTATCCAACTTTTGTTTTCTTTTCTTTAAATTTAACATTGTATTTTCTTTAAAATCTCAAAATAACCCTCTCTACTTATGTTTTCCCTTCCTTTTCCTAAATTATCCTTAATCTTTTTTCAGAATTCCTATAAGGCCCTTAAAATTTTCTTTTCTTAACCTATCTTTTAACTTTATTCATAATTACAAAACTGCCTATTGCTCGAATTTCTTAAACTATGCTCAACTTTTCTAAATATTATAAAATTGCCATCATCTTCAACCTCCTCCACTCTCACGTCTCTCTTTCCAAACTTCTCTCTTCCCCCTTTTTCCCCTTCTTCTCTCATTTTCTCTCCAGAATTCTTTCTTACTCATTTTCCTTCTCCTTTCTTCTTTTTTTTTTTTTGTCTTAGTTCCACTCGTCTCTTCTGACTCTCTTCTCAATCAAAATTTCCAACCACTTTTCCTTATTAATCCCATCTAAATTTAATAATTAAAAACACTAAAATATGTTATAAATGCCAATAACTTTGAAAGAAATGTGTAAGATCATCAAAACAACTCAAAATATCTGAATGAAATAACTTGAGTTTATTTACATAGTTGTTACTCTTTTAGAAAAATTTTCAGTTGAAATCCTTCCTTATTTCCATCTTAATCCATTGTAAAAACAACTAGAATGAGAAAAGGAAGAAAAATAAACCACATGCAAGAGAAAAAAAAACAAGAATAGAAGCTTAACTCACCTTCCTTAATACATAAAAAGAAGAGACAAAGATGGAACGATTATGATAATCCCTACGGCACATAAGAGGGAGATGAATCAGGTGATAAATATTCTTTTGTAAATCACAAATACTTTATCTAAATTTTGAAAAGATAAAAATTATTAGAATATACAAACAAGATGAAGTAAATACTTAACATTAAAAAGAATAAAGAAGAAATATACCACCAATTTAAGTTACAACTTACTCAATTATAAGTTCCATTTGTGGCTCAAAGATAACATTCTCTCATTCTTTTTCTAGAGTGTAAGAGTAATCTCACAAAAATACACTCAGTTAACACAAAAGAGACTCAACAAATTTCTCAAAATGCTTAGATAACTTATAATACTTCGGTTGTTGTCTCCTTTGGCTAATTATACATATTTATACCCTTTATCCTTATCAATTAGCCATGGTAATGGATCTTCAACCTTCATCTGCATTAATCTCTTATTACAGTTATAAAAATATGATTGTTCCTAATCTTCTGCTTTGTAACCTTGTCATTCGGTTGATCGATTAGCAGTATTCGGTCAATCGATCTTTAATCGGTCGATCAACACATATCATCCAGTCGACCGTTCCTCAGTAAATGGCAGTAACTACGCTATACGAATCTTTGCTCCTTCATTATTCTTCGTACATCCTTTAATTTTTCTCTTTTTTTAGTCTTTATAAATTATAATTAAGCTCCAAAACGTGGAATATACTCTAACTTCTTTCTTCTAAAATACCTATCCTTTAAAACACTTAACTATAAACATTAGTAATATAATAGTTTTGTCATCATCAAAATAAGGTTAGAATTTCTCTTGATTCAACTATCTCTCCTTTTTTTGTGATATCAAAACCATGTGATAGTAAGATTTAAGGTTCACAATAATAATTGATTTTAAGTTTGACTCCCCCCCAATTCATGTATTAAGTAAAAAAATAACTCCCTTCAGTTTATACAAAATACAAAGAGCATAGAGTATACACACTTCTCCCCCTTTTTGGAATCAACAAAAAGTATAAGCACTTTATCATAAAAATGACCATCTATCATGTCAAATTTTCTCCTAATTGTACAAAAATGATCTTCGAATAAGGGTTTAGTAAAAATATCCACTAATTGATGTAAGATATCAATAAACTTAAGTTATGTATCACCATTTTGAACATGATCTTTAATAAAATGATAATAAATTTCGTTATGCTTGGTCCTAGAATGTTAAATGGGATTCTTGGTTGAACAAATAGTGCTAGTGTTCTCACATCTTATTGGAATTTTATTAAGTTCTAAACTATAGTCTTTAAGTTGTTGTTTAAGCCACAGAATTTGAGTGTAACAACTACCAACAGCTACATACTCAACTTCTATCGTAGATAATGCAACTGAAATTTATTTCTTACAAAACCATGAAACTAATGCATTACCTAAGAAGTGACAAGCATCAGATATACTTTTTCTATCAAATAAACTTCCTGCATAATCAACATTTGAATAACTAACTAAATCTAAACATGCATTCTTATAATACCAAAGTCATAAATACAATGTACTATCCAAATATTGCAAAATACATTTAACGGATAATAGATGAGATTCTCTAAGTAAAGATTGAAAATGAGCACACAGATAAATACTAAACATAATATCAAGTTTACTAGTAGTTAAATACAATAGGCTACCGATTATACCTCGATATTACTTTACATCTACTTCTTTATTGTCTTCATCCTTGTTCAATTTTATGGAAGTGCTCATAGGAGTGCCCAATAGTTTTGTTTGATCCATGCTAAAGCATTTAAGTAATTCTTTTATGTACTTGGTTTGATTGATGGAGATAACATCCTTTATTTAATTGATTTGGAGTCCGAGAAAGAAGTTTAACTCTTCTATCACGTCTATCTTGAACTCCTTACTCATACAGTTAGCAAACTCTTAACATAATTGTTCATTAGTAACACTGAAAATAATTTCATCCACCTAAACTTGAACAATTAATAAATTCTTTTTTTTATTTCTTAATAAACAATATAGTATTAACTTTCCATTTTTCAAAACTATTTAAAAGAAAAAATGCACTTAGATTATCCTACCGTACTTTAGGTATTTATTTTAAACCATATAGTTCTTTAAATAATTTAAAAACATTTTCGCGTGCATCATGTCTTTTAAAACTAGGGGTTACTTAATATAAACTTCTTCTTATATAAATCCATTAAAAAACACTTTTAACATCAATTTGAAACAATTTAAAACCCCTATGTGATGCAAATGCAAGTAAGAATCTAATGGCTTTTAATCTAGCTTAGGAGGCAAAAGTTTTATCATAATCTATTCCTTCTTATTGGTTATATCCCTTTATCACTAATCTTACCTTGTTATATCTATATTTCCTTGTTCATCTAATTTGATTTTGAATACCCATTTAGTACCTATTATTGGATAATTTTTAGGTCTAGATAACATGGTCTAAACTTTATTGCTTTTAAATTAGTTCAGTTCCTCATTCATAACCAAAGTTCAATTTTCATTATCTAAGGCTTCTTCAATAGTTTTAGGATAAATTTTGGAAATAAATGCAAGATACGATGAATTAAAGTGAGATCAAGTAGTTACCCCTTGGTGGATATTACCTATTATTTGGTCAAAAGGATGATCCTTCTTGTATATCCAATCTCTTGGTAGTTCATCATCCCTTCTTTCTTTACTTAGTTCAATAATTTGTTCTTAAAACTGTAGTCTTTCTTCTTCAAGTGTTATGTTTTCTAAACTCTTAGATAATTTTGTATCATCATTCTCAGATACTCTTTTTCTTTCGAAAGGGCTAGTCTCATTAAATACAACATATATGGATTCTTCTATAACACGAGTGATTTTGTTAAAAACTTTATGCTTTACTAGACAATGAATAATCTAAAAAAATACCTTCATTTATTTTGAAATCAAATTTACCCACACTATCTTTAGGATTCCAAAATATGGAATTTGCATCCAAACATTTTAAAGTGGCTAATCTTATGTTTCTTATCGATAAAATTTTCATAAAGTGTTTTATCCATTTTATGCATTATGTTTACTCGACTTAAAAGTATTTAGGTAAACCATATTCATTAATCATCGTTCGAGCTATTTCTTGTAAAGACCTATTCTTTCTTTCTATTATACCATTTTGTTGTGGTGTCTTAAATGTAAAAAAGTTATTGAAATATCATGATCATCACAAAAATATTTAAGCATGTCCTTATAAAATTCTCTACCATGATCATTTCTAATAAATGCAATATATAAGGATTTTTCATTTTGTATTTTCTCTTTAAAACTCACAAATGATTTAAAAAATTCATCTTTTATACTTAAAAAAACACCCATATAAATATACTGAATCATCAACTATAACAAATGTATATTCCTTACCACCTAAGTTAACTACTCGAATATGATCAAATAAATCCATATGAAGGAGTTCAAGAATCCAAATGAGGTTACCGATTTTTTTCTTTGAAAAAAACTTCTTATTTGTTTTCCCATTTGGCATGTTCCACATACTTTGTCCTTTTTATATTTCATAATTGGGAGACCTCTCACAAGTTACTTTGTGCTTAGTTTTGACAAGAGATCTATGCTTGCATGTGCAAATGTCTATGTTACGTCTATGCGCACTCACTTAAAGAAACCAAACACTTGTTTTTAAGGTTAGTTACATCATATAAATCAATAATGTATATATTTCCTTCTCTTTTTCTTAAGAAAACGGTACTTTTATCACTTGTTTTTGAAACAATATATACGTCTCCTACAAAGCATACTTTATAATTTTTATCACATAATTGACTTACACCTAATAAGTTATACTTTAATTCTTCAACAAATAAGACATTATTAATTAGTCGGCAATTATCCTTATCAACTTTTTAAATGCTAATTATTTTACCGTTGACATTATCACCGAATGTAACGAATCCTCCATATTTTGTTTTAAAGGTGATGAATTGTAAAGGGTCACCAATCATGTGTCGAGAGCATCCACTATTAACATACTAGTATCTTCTCTTAGCGACTTATAAAATAGAAATCGTGTTAATTTAGGTATTCATCTCATTTTTGGGACCTTAAATATTAGTAGCATACGTGGTTCATCCTTTTAGCAATAATAACTTTTAATCTATTATAATTTAAGAGAGAATACGAGCAGTCATAATAGAGGCAAATAAGGTTTTAGCGATTTGGAGACAGACTACGACAGATAAGAAAGAAGGAGTAAAATGCGAGGCAAGATGAAAGAAAGAGAAAAAGGGGAAGCTATCGGGTATGAAAAATAAAAAGGAACCTCATTAAAGTATCGGTGGATAGGACTATGCTAATGGGTTGACCGACTTTAATTAGGTTGACCGGTAAACTTATTCGGTTGATCGAATTGAATCAAAGAGAACTGTGCAAATTTTCAGGAAAAAAAAAAACAAGTTTCGCTATTAATCATAAATTCCCAAAAGACACATTTAGCTCTTAAAAAATCAGTCATACGTAAAGAAAATTTACCGAATCTTTGGAACCTAAATTATTTTTGTCTTTTGAGCATTATACCTTTTATCTCTATATGATAAATTACTTTAATGATCATAGCAAAAATATTTAACATGATCATAACATTTGGAATAAGAGCAAAATAAAGGAGTATATGCATTTCTTAGCCTAAATTCATTATAAACTCTTTGAAAAACTTGTTTAGGTTGAAAGAACATTTGTCTATTGTGCATCTTACTTTGAGAAAATCTCTTAGGCTTTATAGTATATATGAATGCATGGTGTCAAGTTTGAGGTTTACTAGATGCAATATGAATATTTTTAGGAGAATTTTCATCTTCTAAGTTATTTCGCTTAACAAAAATTGTTTTGCTAGTAAAAGCTCCATTGTTATATCCTAATCCATGTTTGTCATTCCCTACTTTTTTAACACTTAGTAAAGCATCTAATTTTTCTTTTCCTTGGTAAATCTTATAAGAGATTCTTTAAAGGATTCAACTTCTTTCTTTAAGGTTTTGTTGTCATTGACTAATTCATTGTTGTCTTTGCTAACTGAGTCTAAGTCTTTCCTAAGATTTTTATTTCCAATTTGCATGCATTTATTTCTTCTATAGTTTTCTTATGCTTATCATGCAACTCTTTATTTTTTTTGGTTAATTCCTCTATATGTTTTAATGCTTCATCATAAGAGTAATCACCTTCACATTCATTCTCACTAAGAGAGGGACATACCTTTTTATGTGCCATGAAGTACATGTTGGCTAATTCCTCTCCTTTTGAATCATTTGACTGGGACCATACGACTTTCAATGCTTTTTTTTCTTTGGGTCTCTCCTTTCCTTCTTCCATCCCTTCTTTTCTTTCTTTTCTTCTTTTTCTTCTTCTTCTTGTAGGTGTAGGCATTGCGATCTTGAGTGGCCTTTTTCACTATATTCAAAGTATGTTATATTGGATAATTTATTCTTAGAGAAAAATGTACCTTTTATGGGTTTATGCATTTCTTATAAACTTCTTTAATCTTCTTGTGATAAGGGCTAGTTTCTCATTCTCGCTTCTAAGTGATGGTTCTTCATTGTCACTTTCCTTCTTTTTAGATGCTTTAAAGACTACATTCTTTCTTTTTTGTATATCTTGCTCTTCATGAGTGTTCTTCATCCTCATCTCATATGTTAGTAGTGAACCAATACGTGTGTCGAGAAGGAGAGTATTGAGATCTTTTACTTCTTGAATTGCCGTCACCTTTACTTAATAGAGACATGAGGATTTTCCTAACAAACTTAACATTAGAATAAGTCTTACTTAGACATTTTAGAGCGCTTATGGTATTATTAAAATATCATGCAGCATTCAAAAAATTTTGTACTCATGAGTAAGCATGCCTATTTTAATTTCTTTCACTTGATTTGTGCCTTCATGAGTGATTTCTATAGTATGTCAAATATCATATGAAATTTCATACATAAAGATCCTATTGTATTCTTCCATACTTCAAGTATAGTATAAAATATGCATGACCTTACAATTTAAGAATATTGATTTCTTTTCCTCAATGTTCCATTTATTTTCTTTCTTTAGTACTAGGTCGTTACCTATAAGTTTGGTAGGCATAAAAAAAAATTGTGACACCATCATTCATACATTGGTATTTTCACCCATCAAATAGCATCTCATTCTATTCTTCTAATACAAATAATTGTTTCTATCGAAGAATAGAGTTCTATGAGGTTTATGGCCTTCTAGGCTATATGAGGGAGATATGCAATTCATAAAGTGTGCCATAAGATCTTTACTCAATAATTCGTTGGAATTAAAATTTTATGTGAAACCTATGCTCTGTATCAATTGTTAATCCTATATAACATTTAAGAGGGGGTGAATTAGGTGATAAATATCTTTTACAAATCACAAACACTTTATCTAAATTGCAAAAAGATAAAAATTATTAGAATACACAAACAAGATGAAGTAAATGCATAAAATTAAGAAGAATAAAGAAGAAATACACCATCAATTTAAGTTACAACTTACTCAATAACAAGCTCCTTTTATGGCTTAAGGATAACATTCTCTCGTTCTTTTTCTAAGACTCAAGAATAACCTCATCAATATATACTTAATTAACATAAAAGAAACTTAACAAACTTCTCAAAATTCTCAGATATCTTAGAATATTTTAGTTGTTGTCTCCTCTTAATAATTACACATATTTATACCCTTTATCCTTATCAATTAGTCATTGCAATGGATCCTCAACATTCATTTGCATTAATCTCTTATTATCGTTATAAAAACATGACTGTTTCTGATCTTCCGCTCTTTAATTTTATCATTTGGTTGATCGATTAGCAGTTTTTGACCTAATGGTCTTTAATCAGTCGATCGATCCATATCATCCAGTCGACTGATACTTATTCGATCAACTGTTCCTCAGTGAACGGTAACAACTATGTTGTATGAGTCTTTGCTCCTTTATCATTCTTCGTACATCCTTCAGTTTTTCTCCTTTTTCAGTCTTCTTAAATTCTAATTAAGCTTCAAAACTCAGAATATACTTAGACTTCTTTCTTCTAAAATACCTATCCTTTAAACACGTAACCATAAACATTAGTAATATTATGGTTTTGTCATCATCAAAATAAGGTTAGAATTACCCTTAGTTCAACAGATGCAAAGAGAAGGTTGGAATGAACCAGCTTTAGAAACACATAATTATTAAATAACTGGGTTGGGTTGGATCTAATTTTAAAGGGTTTTTATTTCTATTGCATCCAGCTCCTTCCACCTTAATCCAAACCAGTTAACCCTTTTCCAATTTTAATAAAATAGACCAACAAATGCATAAGACCAACAATCCATATAAAACTAGTTGAAAGGAAAGAAAAGAAACAATAAAAACTAAAATGGAATCTCGTTTCCGGTAATAGATTCCAGATTCTGACGAAAACAAGACCCCAATGCTTTTGCTAATGCGCTTTTTGCTTTATAAACACTTTATTCACTCCCCGTTCAATCTTTAGAACCACCCAAAATCAAAAATCAAAGGGACAAGCATTTAAGCTCACCAAATCGCAAGGTTCTCTGATGAAAATGCTTTTGTTACCTCCTTCTCCCTCTACTCTCTCCCACTAATACCACTCTCTATAATTGAAAATACCAATTACAAAAACTTCAACATATAGAACACATAACAACAACAAAAATTCATAATTGAATTTGCCCACTTTCAGTTGGAAGACGATTACATAGGTGTCATCTCTAGCTATTCTTCTAATATATTTTAATTTATTATAATGAGCCAGGTCAGGTTGTTTGGAATGGGTCATGTCTAAGCCCAAAATCGAGTAGGCTTTACTAATTGGTTTTATAGACGATAGATATTAGTATACCCATGACTAAGGAAAGGCCATCTCCTCCCACATCATCAAGTCCAGAGGTTGAGAAAGCAACCTAAGCGGCTTGATAAAGGTCAAATAAGTTATGTTGTTTGACCATGAAGAGGTTTATTCTTGATCATCTACTTAGTGGACTATTTGAAAAAAAAAACATTGCTAGATAAATTTTTAATAATTTATCTAAAAGATAAGAAGTCTCATCCAGATTAAAAAAATATTGGTATACCATGACTACCTACAACTCTTAAAATAAGACATGGGACCTAAATTCTCTAATTTCAAGGTGTGTTGTTGAGGAAGATAAACTAAAGAATAAATCTCATACGACCTTGGTTATTGCCAAACTAAAAATTAAAGTCAAAGCCATGAAGATCAATGATAAATCTTCTCAAAACAATCTACTTAAATATTTTAGTCTCACTAGTGATTTGAGGACATTTGGAAATATTATAAAGAGTATGAAATGCTTCTTCTATATGAAGACGGGTTACTAGAAGTTGAATCATATAAAGTATAAAACTTGAAAAGAAAATAGGAACTATCAAATAAATCTTTGAATAATCAGATAAATCTTTGCCTTTTGTTATTCATGAATCCAATATTACTATAGCATAACTGGTTCTTCGTGGCAAAATAGTAAGGGTTTAATCATGTTGCTTTCATAATGTAGGGGTTCATATCAAATAATAAGTTTAAAAAAAGAAAAATAGTTAAAACGGGTAGTCGACAATTATGAAGAAGTGAATGTAGAATTTGTAAGAGTTGTATATTTATATCTAGATAGTAGATCTAAACTTGTTATGTATGAAAATTTTTATATACCTTCATTTATATGGAATTTGATCTCTATATTTGTATTAGACAAAAAAGGTTATAGTTTTGTAATTGAAAACCTTAATTGACTTGTTATTTCATTAAGTAATTATTTTTATTTACAAAAAAAACTTTAATATCAAGTTATCTTTCGATGTAAACATATCGATACAGCCTTATAATCATATGAATTATGTAGAATATGTCTAACTCTTGATAACTTTTATTTTTCTTCTTACGTTGTCAAAAAGGCTATTGATAAAAGACTTTTAATAAAGGATAAATCATACGTATTGTGGTATAAAAGATTGAATCACATCTCTAAAAAAAAGTTGAAAATTTTGTAAAGGATAGCATTCTTTCAACTCTTGATTTTATGTATCTAAAGACATATATTGATTCTTATAATGGTAAAATGACCAAAATAAAGAACAAAATTCCAAGCACAATTCTAACTTATTAAAAATTATTCATATTGAGGTATGTGGTCCTTACTTATCTACTAGTTGAGAATCTATATATTTTGTGACTTTCATTGATGATCTTTTCCTATTTGAATGTATGTTCTTAATTAAGTTAAAGTATGAAATACTTGATAAGTTCAAGATCTTTAAGACTAAGATTGAGAACTAATTGAGAAAATCAATCAAGACTATCATGTCTGATTGTGAAGGCGAGTATTACACCAAATAGGGGTTTTTGAACAAGAAAAGGATTTATTCACTAAAAACTTAGAAAAGTGTAAAATAGTAACTCAGTTTACTATATCAAGTAATTTTGAATAAAATGGTCTGGTCAAAAGGCGAAATCATATATGAGGAAATGATAAAGACCTTGGAGGATAAGATTAAACTTCTAAAATACAATTAGGATGAAGCTATAAAGATGGATTTAGATATACATAATAGGATCCTTAATAAAACTGTACCTAAGACACTGTTTGAACTGTGGAAAGGATGGAAACCATCTCTCACTCATCTCCATGTTTGGGGTTACCTTATCAAGGTATATGAAAATAAATTACATTATTAATCCATTCGTTATTTTGTATGATACTTAAAACACTTTAAAGGCTACAAATTTTACTATAAAGAGGGAGGATCTAAAATTGTGGAATCATAAACAGCTAAGTTTCTAAAATTAGATATGTCTGATGAAGTTTGTCACTCTCATATTTCAAATAGAAGAAATGTTTAAACTATTATAGTTTCTTATCATACACATATTCAATTAGGATTAATGGATTCCACACCTAATATGATTCCAATACAAAAGCAGGATCCAATATAGACATATGATAAGATTCTTAAGGCACAAGATTAAGTTGAATAACTTCCATCAAGAAAATTCATTAGGGTGAGGAGACATGTGATTTCATTTGATTTCATTGTTTTATTTGAAAAAGGGTGACTATGACATCGGTCATGTGATTAATCAAACTATTTTTAAATAACTTATTTATGTTTCTTATACAGATTTAAGATGAGATGCAATAAGGAATATGATGTAATCTATGAAGCATAATGAGGTATAGGAACTTATTAATTTACCTCATGGTTATAAACCTATTAGTTGTAAATAGATTTATAAGACCAAAGGGAATTCTAGAGTAAAGTTGAGCAAATTAAGATTAGATTAGTAGGCAAAGATTTCACTCAAAAAGAAGAAATTGACTTTAATATCCCATTCTATCATGTATTGTCTAAGGATGTATTTAGAATGATTATATTATTAGTAATTCATTATGATTTATCGTTACATCAGATAGATGCCAAAATTACTTTCCTAAATAAAGACCTTTATGAGGATATTTAGAAGATATAATTTGAAGGGTTTTAGCAGGATGACATAGGACATCTAATATATAAATTGAGAAATCATTATACGGATTGAAATAAGCTTATTGATAGTGGTATTTAAAGTTTGATGAAGTGATTTCCACATTTAATTTTGTGAAAAATAAACTTGAAAGGTGTTTGCACTACAAAATCAGAGGGAGTAAAATGTTATTTTTACATTTATATGTAGATGATATCTTTTTTGCATCAAATGATTTAGGCATTTTGTATGAAGTTAAGCCATTGTTGTTCAAATATTTTGATATAAAGGAGCATGATGAAGTATTTTTTTTGTCCTGGGTATTCAAATTCACTGGGACAGATATCAAAACTTATTATGTCTCTCACAAAAGGCATACATAGAGTATGTGTTGCCAAGGTTAAATATGGAAGCTTATAAACCTTGTATATTACCAATCTCTCTCGGAAAGAAATTATCTTTGGTATGATGTCCAAAGAATGAAATTGAGAATGAGACTATAAGAATGTTTCATATTCTAGTGTAATAGATAGCCTAATGTATACTTAAGTATGTACTAAACCAGGCATCACATTCATTGTTAGATTGCTAGGTAGATATTTATTTAAGGTAGTTATGGACCATTAGAATATGGTCAAAAAAATTTTAAAATATCTTCAAGATACTAGGGATTTTATGTTAGAAAAATGAGAATTTGGATTTGATATGGTATACAAAATTAAGGATTGCAATGTGTCCAGTTGATAGAAAGTATATATTATGTTACATTTTTATGTTATTAGATGATGAAGTTTCTTAAAAAAATGTTAAATAGACACTTTTGATCTCTTTGAATATCTATGTTAAGTGTATAAGATGTTATAGGATACTTCACAGGTAATATGATTAAGAAATTTGATTTTTGAACTATATATGATTGATTAAGTATCTAAACCCATTCGGTTATACTGTGATAATCTTTTTATGGTTTTGTTTAGTAACAATAATAAAAATATCATAGGATCTAAGCATTTAGAAGTTAAGCATTTGACTGTAAAGAAACTTGTTCAGAAAAGTGACATTACAGTGAAACACATCTCGAATGAGTATATGTTGGTAAATCTTCTAACTAAAAGACTTTGTCTTTCTAGTTTTCAAAGATATATTTATAGTATACGTGTATAGAAGTCCCTTAACATTAATAATTAGGGGTCATTTTATGTATTTGCTTAAGATACATTGCATGTTTTTTTTTTGTATGTATTATGACCGCATTGTTTACATATATATGATGATCATCATTTAATTACTCAATTATACATATCGCTGTGGGTTATCATAATATAGGAGAAAGTTTTAACATTTTTATAAATCTTAAATATATTACAGGACATTAGGCAAAATTAAGGTGTGACCTTGCTATTATATTTCTAGATAAATGTAGTTATTTTGAGATATATTTAAATTATTAATGAGGCATAGCTAGATGTAAAGTTATCATATACAAGAGGGATATAAAATCTTTATCCTATAAAATTTTTTTTGTCAATGCAATTTAAAATATGTTAAGATAAAACACATTTTCTCTATTATAGTTTGGCATATAGTTAAAGAAGACGTATATTTAATGCAATTTAATATAAAGTTTGAGATATAGAGATCGATAAACAAAAGATCATCTAAGTATTGTGTTATTAACACTTCTTTTTTTTTTTCATTCATGCTAGTAAAGTTATTACATATGTATGATTATCTTGAATCTATAACGCATATGATACATGCTTATGATATTTTCTAGTTCGAAAGCCTTACGAGACGGAGTAATAGACTTTAACAATCTTTCGATCAAAATTCAAATTATTATACTTTACTTCTCTTAGTCTTTCCTTTAAGACAATTAATGTTTGTATAAAAACGAGAATGTTAAAATACCTAATTATTAAATTATATACATACGATGATCATCATTTAATTACTTAGTTATACATATCGTTGAGGATTGTCATAAAATAAGAGAGAGTCTTAATATTTATATTAATCTTAAATATATTACAGGTCATTAGCTAAAATTAAAGTATGATCTTCCTATTATATTTTTAGACACTTACCTCAAGATATATACGAATTATTAATAATGCACCGCTAGTTATCCTATACAGGAGGGATATAAAATCTTTATCCTATAAAGTTTTTTTTAATGCAATTTAACATCTGTTAAAAGAAAAACACAATTTCTCTATGGTAGTTTAGCATACAGTTAAAGGAGCCATATATTTAACACAATTTGATATAAAGTTTAAGATATAAAGATCGACAAACAAAATATGTTACATTTAAGATCATCAAAGTACCATGTTCTTAACACTTCATTTTTTCATTCAACTAATAAAGTTATATGCATGATTATATTTAATTTATATCGCATATGATACATACTTATGATAATTTCTAGTATTGAACGTCTTACGAGATAGAGTAATAGACTTTAATAATCTTTCGATCAAAATTTAAATTACTATAGTTTACTTTTTTAGTCTTTCCCTTAAGATAATTAATGTTTGTACAAAAGTGAGAATGTTAGAATGCCTAATCATGAAATTAAACAATCATTAATTGGATTAAAAGAAATTAAATTTTGATTTCAATTAGAGACAAATACAGAGGTTGGTAAGGAAAATAGTTCCTTATTAATGTATATACGTTATTTATTTATTAGATTTGTGATGGGAGAATCAAATAAATGTTACTCATAAGTAAAATATTAAATTTCCTGTTCTTGTTATATATTAGTCTTTGATTTTCATTTCACTTAAACTATCACAAGGTCGAAATTTTAGAAAAGAGCTGTGTTAAAATTTTCTATGCATTCTCAACTCTTCTCTGTTCTCTGCAAAAACTTTTGAAGGCTTCTTCTAGCAACCCAAGACAGTGAAGAACGTTGCAAATTAAAGAGGAAGTAAGGATATGGACTTGCAGGGAAACAAGAAAAAGGGAACATCAAAACTGCAGAAAGCAAGCAAGAACTGTAGAAAGCAAGACATACAGCAGGAAAGTAAGAAAGGAGGGGCATCAAGTTAATAGCTCTAACCCATAAGAGGAAAGGAAAAACAAGTAGAATTCCGCAATACCTCCGTTCAATTGTAATAAACTTGGAATTACACGTGACATACAGGGAAGGACTAGTCTTGAGATGATCCCTTGGTGGATCTGCCAGCAACTCCATGTTTTGATACATAAGATGGAGTTGAAAACAGACAGATACAGGAAAGAATTAGTCGTGAAGCAAACCCTTACTGGTTCTGTTTATTCTTCCACTTATCAACCACTTCGTTGAGAGATTTAGCGGAAGCTCCCTCATCGCTTACTGTCCTAACCGCAGCTTCCTTCAACAAGTTTATTCGCTGACGAATACTACTAGCTTCACCTTCATTTTGCATCAACGCCTTTACAAGTCCAGCGATCTCCTCTCGTCCAACTAATCCATTTTCATTGGCTTTTGGTCTTAATCCCACCTTCAGGTCCTCAGTTATCAATACTGCGTTCATCTTTTGCTCTGCATAAAGTGGCCAAGCAATGAATGGTACCCCACATACAATGCTCTCAAGTGTTGAGTTCCAACCACAGTGGCTCAGAAATCCACCAGTCGATCTATGACTTAGCACCTGCATCTGTGGTGCCCAAGATGGCACCAGTAGGCCTCGTCCTTTGATCCTATCGAAGAATCTTCTTGGCAAGAAAACGAAAGGGTCTTCGCTGCTTTGGGCAGTGAAGAAGGTGGCACTAGCTGATTTATCGGGGCTCTTTACAACCCATAGAAACTTCTGTTCACTCAGCTCCAAGCCCATTGCCAATTCACTTAGCTGCTCCAAAGATAGAGTCCCACCACTCCCAAAAGAGACAAACAAGACAGAACATCTTGGTTGGTCATCCAACCATTTAAGACACTCGGATTCATCAAAACCATCCCTTGAACCCGACTGGAAGATAGGTCCAATGGCATAAACAGGTGGTTGACCGTATTCTCTATTTTGCAGGACTTGTACACTCTCTGGTTCCAAGTCCACGAAGCTATTCAACAAGATACCATCTGATAAATAATGTCGTTTTGCGTTATGAAGAAACCATTTATATGCATCGTTCTTCTTGTCTTGAAGTGGGTCTGGCACATCTATTCCGTTAATTAGGACTCTGCATCCCGGTATTTGTAATGGTTCAGGCATGTCCCTGAACTCACACGAAACCACCTGATCTAATTTCTCAAAGTAAAACCAAGAAGAAAGTGCCATAGCCGAGCACGGAAAAAATATATACTTCTGCATCTTAAATTCCACTGCAACTTCAAGCACATCAGTACTAAAAAGATCAACAACCAAAGCTACTATCCGGGTACTTGCAATTAATGAGTTAACTTCTTCACGAATCGAAGATACAGAGCGAGTCATAGTTAGGATAAATTGTGATTCAGCGCTAGTATTTTCAGGCAAATCATTTGAGCTAACTGGGGGTAGAAGGATGTAGTTTATGCCTTCTGGGCATGACTCAAGAATTCCATTCTGAGCCTTCGGTGGTGGTCCCACTGAAGGGATGATAAAAGTAGCCGACAGGCCATGGTTTAAGACCAGTTTCTTAGCTAACTCAATGAGAGGGATAAGGTGACCCAAACCTGGGGTAGGCACAAAGACGACGCAGGGTTTACTCGCCATGATCGACAGGCTAGGATGTAACAGAATCACAGTGACTCTAGAATGGCTCTCCGATTAACGACGGTCAAGCTTATGAGTGTCTCACTCGCCTGCTTGTGCTCGATTTCTATTCTGAAGTTGTCCTTCTCTTGTGACATTAGAGTGAAATTTTAATTAAGAGGTAGGCAGCCTCTCTGTCTACCGCTCAACGAGGGGGAACAGCAATTTGTAATTAATTAATAATTTTTATATTTTAAAATTACTATTTTACCCTCTAATATTTTTAAAATAATGCAATTTGTAAGTAAATTAAAATTTTCATTGAATTATTATTAATATTGCACAAGTGATAAGCTAAATCTAAAATTGAAGAAAATTAAACAAAAATTAAAAAGATTTGTCATCTTTATCCGTTTTAAACCATTCAATTAAAATCCAACAAAAATAATGCGTTTTAAAATTTTCTATTTTACATTCCCATACTCTCAATCGAATTAAATTGACAGTCTGAATATCAATTCTAGATGTCCCAAACGCAGCATGAAATATCCTTAGAAAAGCTACCCAGTACCAGCTCAACGGAAAAAGGTTGATAAAGCTAAATCAAACAAAAAGTGAGGGGAGAGCTAGGAAAAAAGAAAGGGGAAAAGGTACCTGAATCTTATCCTTGATGTTGTCGACAGTAGTGTCGTTGCTCACACCTTTCAAAGTAATGGTCTTCCCAGGAAAAGGTATCTCGAAGATTTGCATGTTCAGCTTCTTCGCAGATATACACGTTTGGCAAAAGAAGGAAAATTGGTCTACAGATTTGAGAGAAGTGTCGACAGTAAAAGCAGGTCAAGTACCACTAGTTTTTTATTTTAAAAAAATTTGAAATTTTTTTTATTTTGTGGACCTAATAATATCAAACTGTCTTGTCACTTATACAACAATAATATTTTTAAGAAAAATAATAATATATTCAAATAAAACTATTGTAAAGTCAAGAGAGTTGAAAGATTTAAGATTCATTTGATCTAATAAATATTTATAAAAAGGGTCAAATAAAATTTAAAATAGTTTAAATTTCATAATAATATATTCAAACAGAATTAACGCGAGTATACTTTAAAAAGGTTAAGAGATATTGAAATATTTAATTTTATGATGAATTTTGAGGAATTTGTTTAGAAGATACATATGAATTTACCATATTTATAAGAAGTGTTGGTCTATATAGTACTTAAGAAGGGAAGTAGTGAATTAGGTGCAATCTAATTTATTTTAATCTTTCACTAATTCAATTTTAATCTAAAAATAAATTTATTGTAATAACAAAATGTGACAATGTATTCAAATTAAATTATTAATATAATTGAAATTAAGATGAAATTATAAAATAAAAAAATGTATGGAAAAAAATGATAAATCAATTTATAATAGTTCGATACACAAACATCGCCTATGTCCACACTTTAACTACTTATTATAAATTTTACTATAATCTTCCTTTACGAATAAAGAATAATCCTAATACAAATTCTTCTTTTGGTGGAAAGCAACTTTACAACTCAATTTTAATGAATCCATAAGAAAACACACAGAAAAAGATATCTTAGTTACTCAACTAATGTATTTAAGAAGTGCCCACAATAAAAGACACTGATGAATGCCATGAAATAACACAATCATATACACTAAAAACACTCAATTGATTACTTTTGTACATTATTATACACTTTGATTCAACTGCAACATAAGCAATACTTCAACACCACTATTTATAAGTCTAAAACCAATAAACTAGCCTTCTACAATCGCTGAAGACATTAAATGTTAAAATCTACCCTTTAAAAACTAGTTGTTGTCCTTATATTGCAATCATTAATTGACTATGCTCATTCACTGATAAATCACTCACCTGCACTGGTCGATTAGTCCATAATAACAGTTTCATTTAACTCAACATTTAACACACTAATTTGTGTTCAAACAAATTTCACTCAAACTAATCGAAACATTATGCATTAATCAATCACTTTAACCTACATCGGTTGACTAATACACCTTTTGGTCATATATTGATCAACTGCTAAGATTACACACTAGTTGACAAACCCCTTTAAAAAACATTTTTAAATCACTTTAAAAACTTTTCTTAAGTTTTTCAAACTTCCTTAGAATACATTGAAAAAATTTTCTTTTTGACAACTCCTAACTTAAACACATGTCAAGCAACTTCTTCAAAAATATTTTAATCCATTAAATGAATTTTTTAAAATTTTTTCTAAATTTTCCTCTCAATTATGAAACCTATATACGAAATACTTAAGTATGAGTGCATATGTATGAATTGAGTCCTTAAACACATCAAGAAGATCAAGAAAATATTTATAACAAATATTACATAGAATAACTTCTTCAAATTCACTATCTTGATCTTGATCTTCATGTAACATTAACTTGGCTCCAATTTATATCTTTACTCCCCTTTCTCATTCATATCTTTTCAGTACATTAAAAACAACAAAATCCATTAACGGAAAAGATGCTTTTCATCATCAAAACATAGGTTATATTCTCTCTTGGTTCAATAAAAAAGTTAGTGGAAGTATAGTTTTATTCTTTACTAGTAATATGTAGTGACATACTATTCATAAAGAATAACAATACCTATTTTCAATTGTCGAAGATATGATAGTCTAAGAATAACTCTTAATTAGATATAAAAGATGAATACTCAAATTTTAGGATCAAAATATCTATATTAATAGATATAAAAATTGGTTACTTATTTTAATCTACGTACATAGATAATGTAATAAAGATATTTAACATTTAATATATCTATTATTTGAGAAGTTCTAAAGATATTTATTATTATATGCGTGAGTTGAAATTTGAGTTCAAAATTATATGATTTTTAACTTTTTTGACAAAAAATAAAAGTAATAATTAAGGCATATTTATTAAGAATGATATTATTTGAGTTGGAATATGTAGTATTAATTGCTAATCAAGACAACATACATTTTTCATTTATTAAAAATAATTATTTAAATCATAAAAACGGTAATTCTTTGTATTATTCAAATAGTAGTGTACTATTAAATATTAGAGCTATTAGGAACGTAAAAAAGCTAATGTCTCATCAATAATTTAATAATATGTTTTGACTAATCCCCACATTTAAAATGATAAATGATATGAAAGTTATAAGGTTTAAATAAATACTTACTAAAAAGAATCTTGTTGAATTCTCTCATTAGACCCTTATCCCAGTATTAGTATGATCACTATATGACGATATGATATAAACTACTTAAATAATTGGATTAGTGCAAATAAGAGATTATTGGTATATGTCTTAAAGTCAATCGATTAGTTATAAATTTAAAATATAATTAATTCAAGACGTTATTTATCTTATGTATATAAGATAAAGTCCATATATAAATTTAGTTTCTAAATGAAGTTATGATGACATCATAATTATGAAATTAATACTTAAATTTAAAGTTTTCTCTAAATATTTCCTAGTCATTACTATATTAAAACTGGGTATTAATAAAATAGAAAGATTAATACACATTATATTTCTTTCTTATAAAAGAAATAATCTTTTTATAAAAAAAATAAGAAGTGATTTTATATACTAAAGTATTGACGTACTTAAACAAATATGTTTATACTTGTTCCAGAATAAGTTTACTGAATTGAATGGATACAAGAATTTTACATAAAACATTGATTGTATGTTTATGCAAATGCTTGTTATAATGATTATATAAGATGATCATTTGACATGAGATTGTTATACTTTGATATTACTTTAAACATATTTTAGACAAGGATAGTACTCTTGGCAGTTAATACATGTAGTATAAACTATATAGAAATATCTTAGTGATTAATATAGAATCTAAAGTGAATGAAAAGGATGTTCCATTATTATCGATTGATATTAACATGGAAAATTTTGGGCTAAGGTGAAATGATACATTAAAAAATTTTCACATATCATTAATAGAATCAATCTTTAATAATAGAAAACTAATATTATCAATTTCAAATAGAATAGACATTAATTTTATATTTTTTGTCTAATTAAAATATTAAATGAAGAAATAATTAAATTATATAAAAACATTATGCTTATTTGTAGACATCCATCTTTATTTGTGATTATAAATTATTTAATTTAAAAATTAAAAATAAATTGAAAAGTTTTAATTTATTTAATAGTAATTATCAATTAAATTATAATTTATTGTGCATCCATTTATTCCAACTCAATGCACCATCATGCATGTAGAATGCTAACATATCCATATACTGGTCTGCACGTATATTATAATATTGAAACTATTGGTCAACCTGAAGCAACTAGTTTAGGGGGTTGTTACCATCAAACATTAGCATTTTTAATTTAAGGGGTTTAAGAAGGAGAGAGTCGAAGGGTGGAGTGGTGGGTGGTGTGAAACAACAATGTCGTTTAAGTAGTTTATTTGTGTAGGTTATTTTTGTATTGTCGTTTCTTTGCTTTTGTTTTCCTTTATATATTAAAGGAGAGGTTTTGTACATAAGACAATTAAGTCACTATTGATTGACTAATAATAAAAAAGATGTTTAGTTCCTCTCACATTTTCTCTCACATGGTATCAAAGCAGGCGTTCTTCTTTCCTACTTTCGTTCCTTTTTTCTTGCCCTAATCATTGTGGTTTTGCAGTGTTTTCTTTGATTTCAATTAATTTTGTGCATATTATGGCTTTGATTTCACCTACGGAGGACCCTTCGTCAGCTTATTTTCTTCATCATTCCGAAAATCCCAGCTCTGTCATCGTTTCACTGGAGCTGAGCTCATCCAACTGCGTGTCTTGATGATGATGCTTCTTATTAGCAGTATTCGTCAGAAATAAGCAAGGATTTCTCGATGGATCAGTGAGGAAGCCACCTAAGCAAAACCTTAATTTCCTTCCCTGTAGCCATTGCAACAATCTCATCGTCACCTAGTTACTAAGGTCCATCTCTCCTCTGATAGCATATACGATATTTTTTATTGAAGAAGCATCATAGATTTGGGCGAAGTTAGCTCAATGATTTGACCAGCCCGATGATGTCCGAATTTGCCACTTACAGCATCAGTTGTGTACCATAAATCAAGGTACGAATATTATGGACAATTATTTTACTGAGTTGAATTCAATTTGAGAAGAATTGAGAAGCTGGAATCTATGGTGTTGTCGTCTTGGTTACCCACATGTTCGTAGGTTAGAATATAAGTTTCAATCCAATTTTCTTCCTAACAAATTACATGTTAAATTTGATTGTTTTAAAAATGGTCAAAGTTGTGCTCTTGAAAATTTTGTTAAATTACCTTTGATCCCAGTACTACAAAATTTGATGCACTTTTTCATTAAATACATTATGATTTACGGGGTCCCTTACTTGTTTTATCTTGACTTGACTATAAATATTTTTTTTCTCGTTTATTGATCACTTCACATGATTCACTTAGGTCTATTTCCTTTAAATTAAATCTAAACTAGCAAATATAGCCAAGAATTTTGTTACTATGATTGAGACACAATTTGGCAAAATAATTAAAATATTTTGTTCAGATTTTGGTAAAGAATTTCATGCTTTTAATCTCATTTTATTTTTTCAAGAGAAAGGCATTATAACTCAGCAATTTTGTTTTAGTGCACCAAAATAAAATGAAGTTGTGAACCGAAAGAATCGTCATGTTTTAAAAGCTGCTATGACCCTTTTACTTGGACCACATGTACTACCTCATTTTTGGGTTGAGGCTATTCATATCATTAATTGACAACCTTCTTTTGTCATTAGTAATCAATCTCCATATTTTACTCTTTATAATAAAATACATGGTTACACCCATCTTCGTGTTTTTGGATGTGTCTGCTTTGTGTTACTACCTCTATGTGAATGAAATAAATTAACTACGAAGGCTGCAAAATATTTTTTTGTTGATTACAGTGATAAATAAAGAGGCTATGTTTGCTATGATCCACAAAGTCATCACATACGTGTGTCCCGTCATGTTACATTCTTTAAGAACGTATATTTTTATTTTTTGCTTCCTAATCCTAATGTCACTTGTCAATTTACTTCCTTTTTGCATGATTTTTCCGATTCTTCTCATAAATTTGATAAAAAATAATCTTGAAACAATGTCTACATTATCATCATGATCATATTCCTGAAGGTTCTATCTCTAATCCCTCCACTGTCAATCCCACACCACATCCGCCGCCATTGCAAAGATTCGCTCGAGCCAACTTTGGTAAACTCTCTTTAAGGTATAACCCTTTCTATTATTTCTTTACCAATATAAACTCTATCTAAATTCCTTCTTCCTATAATCAGGCAATAAAACAAGATGTTGAAGAAAAGCAATAAAAGAAGAGCTTCAAGCATTGGAAACAAATCATACTTAGGATTTAGTTTCTTAGTCACCCAACATGTCTGTAATCAGAAGTAAATGGGTGTATACCATCAAAGTCAAACTAGATTGCTCTCTTAATTGATACAAAGGCCACTTGGTAGCACTAGGATATAAATGAGAACATATGATTGATTATGAAGAAACCTTTATTCCTGTGGCCAAAATGATTACTATTCGTACTTTTCTTACTATAGTATCTAATAAGCAATGACCACTATATCAATTAGATGTGAAAAGTACGTTCCTTCATGATGATTTAAAAGAAAAAGTTTATATGAAATGCCTTTCTGAATATTCTCTTATAGATTCTCATATGGATTGCAAACTTCGCAAATCACTTTATGGATTTAAACAAGTACCTCAGGCATAGTTTGAGAAATTTCAATCTACTGTTTGCATAGCTAGGTTTCAACAAAGCTTTAATGATCACTCACTTTTTATTCATCGATCACATGATGACATTGTTCTCCTACTTCTTATGTTAATGATATGATTATTACAGCTAGCAATCACCAAGGCATTACAGACTTTAAGCAATTTCGCACAAGCTCTTTTCATATGAAGGATCTCAGGATTCTCACTTATTTTTTAGGTTAAAAGTATCATATACATGTGATGGCATTCTTTTAACTCAACCAAAATATATTGAAGACTTACTTAAGCTAGCCAACCTCACTTATCAGAAAATTTGTTCCGCTCCAATGGAACAAATTTTGAAATTAACGCGTGATGATGGTGTATCTCTCTTTAATCCTATGTTGTATTGACGCTTAGTGGAAAGTCTCATTTATCTTACTATTACTCTTTCTAACATCTCATTTGCCATTTAAGTTGTCAATCAATTTGTTTCTTAGCTTAAGAGGCCATATCTTTCAGTTCTTAATCGCATTTGTCGCTATTTAAATGACACTTATGATCGTGGATTATTCTTTCCTTCTAATTCCTCTTTTACTCTTCTGACACATGTTGACACAGATTATGCTGGATGCGTTGACACTTGACATTTTTCAACAGGCTAGTGTGCGTTCTTGGGCAACTATTTAATCTCTTGGAAGTGTAATAAGCAAGATTGCGTCTCCAAATCTTCTACCGAGATTAAGTATCGTTCTATATCCTCTATTAATTTTGAAATTATACGGATCCAATGACTACTCATGAATTTTAGTATTCCTTGTTATCAACCTATTACTCTTTTTGGTGACAATACAAGTACTATTAGCATTGCCACTAATCCAGTACACCATGAGCACACTAAACACATTAAAGTTGACTGTCATTATATCCGGGATTTGATTCATGATCAAATTATTCATCTTACCCACATATATTCTTATGATCAACTCACTAACCTATCTACTAAGCCCATGTCTTCTATTCGCCATGCTTATCTTGTGATCAAATTAAGGCTTGTTGATAGCTATCATTAATTTGAGGGGGGATATCAATGTAAGATCAAAGATTTACATTAATCAAGTGAGAATATTATGGTAACATATTCATAGCAAAGATAAAATTCCATATTTGTAGTCAAGATAGATCCACTCCATATATTAAGTAGATTCGCATTTATTACCTTACATTATATAGCTACCAATTCTGTATATAAATAAACTCGTAAATTATAATACCAATTATCTAATACATTATTCTCTTCTTCAAATCTTATCAGTACCATGTAAAAAATCATGTCATGTATAATTATGTATCATGTCATATGCTTTCTTATTTAAAAATAATGTATTATATGTCACGATCACATACAATATTGCTTATTATATATCAAAAACAAAGCATCAATTTTATTTTATATTTCTTTATTAAAATTTTAAGGAATAACGACAT
>JAOXYD010023856.1:0-14466 GCA_028565735.1 Pinacopodium congolense | reverse complement strand
CTAACTTAGGTCACCTACTCAAAAGGTCGGAAGGTTTAACCTAAAGGTATGGAACCCTAGGTTAGTTGATTAAGTATCATAACAAATTCAACTAACCTATTGCCACTTTCGGGAATTACTATGGACTATTACATATCACATGCTCAACCATAACGTTTATATTAGAAAATTACCTAAATGATGATCAAGCTTAGAGATAACTCTTAATTCATGGCATTTAACTTAAGTCCCAAACCAACCTAGACAACCAAGCACCAAATTAAGCAAAATGCAACTCCATTATCACAATTTTCATCCTTTCATCCTTTTTATATCTCCAAGCCCCTAAGAAGACTAGACACACATGTTTAAAATACCTAAAATAAAGATTAAATGAACATAAATCATACTTAATTAATTAAAACAAAAGCTGAAAAATTTAGGACACTTATTGAAAAACACAATTGAACACTTAAACTAATACAAACTTAAGTTAATTAAGATACCAATTAATTAATTAACACCTATTTCAACAAAGCTCAAATAAATATTCTAACTAAAAATTCCAATACCTATTACTTGAACAAAAACTAAAATTACTTGAATTAAGAACTAAAAAACAAGAAAAACTTTTTAGTTACTAAGCATCAATGAACTAAGGACAATAAGAATAATCAAAACATCATGGAATAACACTTCACCCAATTTGATTTTTCATAAAAAAATTTTTGGAAAATGTTACAATCCAAAGCTTAAACAAGTAAGATAAAAGCTAGAAAATTAACACCAATATAAGAAGTCAAAATTCAACACTTTACTTAATGGAAACTTAAGTTACTTAAACTAATAGGCAATTAACTAAAATCTAATTAACCAAAACTTAACTTTGCAATCTAAATAAAAATTCCAGAGCATCAAGTTAGGATCAAGTGTGGGATCAATTTTAGGATCTAGAGCATCAAGTTAGGAGGCTCCACACCAAATATAAAAGTTATATGACGAATGTACAAAGGAAAGATCATAACAAGATAAGCTGGAACACCAGATTACACACAACTGATTCTAGGAAGGCATTAGGTGCACTTATAAAGCTCCAAATATTATGAAATTTTATAGGATGATATAAAAACATATTTTGAGATCACATATAAAATTTCATGATATTTTTAGCTTTGTAGATGAAGATATAGTAAACATACAGAGCAGAGGTAAAAGCTAAAAAAACTAATGTGGCAGAATGACGTGGCAAAACTTGTACATGAGTGTTTATAAGTGTTTGGGCTAAAGAAGATGTGAGGAACCCTAGCATCCATAATTATAACCCTAGGACACATTTGAGAAAAAAAAAATAGAGGATTTTGGGGATAGAAAAATGTGGAGAGATTGAAGAACAAGGGGGACAATCAAGATTCAACAAGTACTGTCCAGATTTTCTAGCAAAGGGAGCTTTATCATCTTCATTAGTTGATCTTTCTTTTACTTCCCTTTTGATGTTTAATCTAAATACTAATTGTTTTAACATTGTTATGGATTGCTAAATCTATTTTACGGATTGTTCTTTAATTGTTTATCTAACTTTTACTATATTTATTTAATGTATAGTTGTTTGTGTTAATTTTTGAACTAATAATCACTTCGAATCGAGAGATTGTTTTGATTTATTTTAGTCAGGGTGCATAATGAGAGTTAATAACTTAATAAACCTATAATTAACTGATTAATAGGTGATTGAAGAGAGATCTTAATTACTTATTAATCGTCTTTATGATTGCTTCAAATCCAATTACATTGTTTATGAGTAGTATTATGAACCGAAAGGTTATAATTTAGTCCTTAAGTATTTTAATTGGGATTAATTGATTAGATCTCAAGAGAGGTAATCAATCCGTATGATATCTAGGATCAATCACAATTAAATTAATAGGTAAAAGGAAGATAAACAAGGATAGAACAACCTTTAAGTCTCCACTTTTGAGTATCTTCTGTGTTTTACTTTCTTTTACAGTTTAATTCCTTGAGTTTCTTGATTTAGTTTAATTTTACATTTCTATACCATTCATTTACCTTAACAAAATTTAATTCAAATTTTTAAGTGTATAGAATCAATACTTCTGGGGTCAATATTAGTTATACTGTAAGTTATTACCTATATACTTGTAATGTAGCTAAAACTAACAAACAAGTTTTTGGTCTCATTGCCGAGGATTGTTATTTTAGCATCTTGTTCGATTTGGATTCTTTTGATTTAAGAATTTTTAACACTTTTCTTCTATAATTACATATGCATGAACACAAGAGTGACTAGGAGCTTAAACAAGTTAGAAGATATCAAATTTTAAACATCATAAAACACGAAAGAGAACTTTGAAAAGTGAAGTGCCAAGAATCTCTAGACAAAACAATGGCAGAAGACAAGAATCAAGATGAGGACCAACGAACTTTCATGGACTTTATAAGGCTTGGCTTCAACGTGAATTAGTAGCCCTTACTTCAAGTTTTTTTTTTTTTTATATTTAAAGTGACATTTTATTTTTAATTTATTTTTAATTTTAATTTTACTTGTTATTATTATTAATTTTTCCTATTCTTTTATTTTATTCATGTATTTTTATTCTTTTTATTTTATTTTTAATATTTATCTTTATTTTTATTTAATTTTTATTTAATTTATTTTTATTATTTTAAATTTTAAATTTTTTCTTTTTTTCTTTTTTTCTTTTTCCATTCTTTTTATTCCCTTTTTATTTTTATTTTTTACTTATTTTTTTATTCTTTCATTATCAAACCCTAAGTTGTTGCTTCCCCTCACCAACTACACTCCCTTCTCCTCTCCTCCCCTCTCTATTTTACTTTATTTTATTTTTATTCATTTGTTTCCAATATTATGCTCTCAGTTATCATTTTGTTAAGATGGTGTGATTTTTATTGCATTCTCTTTTGATTTTTATGTTAGTTGATCATTGTTTTTTTTTTTGGATTTATAGATGTTAATAAATAGAATAAAAGCTTGGATTCATATCTCGTGATTGTAGGCTTGATGGATGGAACCAGTGTATATCCCCTTTCTCCAAAGTCTTCAGATCATATGGAATGGAATAAATTATCTCAAGCCATACCTACACAAAAACTTCAATTTTCAAGAAAGTTTTGTTCTCTTTCCCTCTTCTACACTTCATGTACATTATTTTTTTAATCCTCCAAGTTGAGGACAATTCGAGTTTAAGTGTGGGGGAAGATGAACTTTAGCATGTTTTTTTTCATTTATTTACACACTTGAATTGTTGTGAGTCCAATAAGAATGATTTCAATGCCCTATGTTTGATTAAATAAAGTTAGGAGTTAATTGTTAATTGGGGTATTTTAATTCAATCAATGTTTTTGGTTTTGTGAGCATTAAGCAATTCTTGAATGATTTCTAACCCAAATTTTTTCTTTTATTTTATTTTTGCGATTCCATGTGTTTTGGGTGACATTAGTGTATAATATGAAGTTTTTAATCTTGTTGCTTGTGGTTTGTTATATGAATTTGGGATAGTTTGTAGTTTAATAAATGAAAAGTTTATATGCACTTGAATAAAGTTAGAAAAAATAGTCACTCCACTATCTTTATACTAATAAAAAGGTTAAAGTTCATGAGTGGAGCTAGTATTCATTTGTGATTGTGAGTTAGCTGAGTAGTCTAGGGTGCTCATGACAAAATGTTCACCTTCACATCAAAAGGTTGGATGACATTGTAAACAAGCAAAAAATGGTAAATAAGTTGCATCAAAAGATATGGTAAACCCTTACAACTTTGCTCCAATTTGAAACTTAAGTTGTGCCATGTGGCTATTGCTATATCCTTGAACAATTTTACATGATATTGCATATGATACAACTTAGATGGTTGACATTATACATTGAAGGCTACATATTTACTAATAGTGTGATTGAGTGTGATAACAAAGTTTGTGTTATGAAAGATTTGTTGTATGTGACAACAAAGTTATTGTTATGAAAGAATTGTGGTATGTGAGCTAAATCAAAAACATTGATATTTGTTTTTACTCAATTAACTTCCAAATATTGACCGATTTTGTTTTAAGTGGATATTTAATTCATTACTTGAGGACAAAAAATAGTTATAATGTGGGGGTATTTGATATCACCAAATTATCCATCTATTAGGCATGTAGTCATGATCATTATTTTAGGTTTGAGAAGAAATTCCACATGATTTTGGGTGCATATTGGATTAATTCTTGAATAAGATGTTTCTTATGTTTCTTTTGATGATTATTCAGGTTATACAAAATTTTGGTGAACATTTTAAGGCACTTTTTGATCTAGAAGAAGTATGGGATCAATTTTAGGACTTAGAGTATCAAGTTAGGAGGCTCTATACTAAATATAAAAGTTATATGATGAATTATGAAGAATGCACAAAGGAAAGATCATAACAATCCAAGTTAGAACACCAGATTACACACAATTGATTTGGGAAGGAATTAGGTGAAATTATAGAGCTCTAAATGTTATGAAATTTTAAAAGGTGATAGAAAAATATATATGGAGCCTACATATCAAATTTTATGACATTTTGAGGTATGTAGATGAAGATATAATGAAAATATCGAGTAGAGGTCAAAGTTAGAAATCTGAATTTATTATTAAGGTGGGACGCAAGCCAATCCGAATTTTCTCGCGTAGTAAACCGAGTCTGAATGAAAGTTGGCCTTTTCCTAGATTGCTGTCTGAAATTGATCTTAGGTGGCATTTTGACCAAAAATGTTTCGATAAAGACAACAAAATAAGTCAAAGAAGCAAAGAAATCCAGAAAATTCTTTTGTTAAATTGTCAAAGAATATTTAATTCAATCAAAAATTTTCGAAATTTTGACATTAACGAAATGCAAAAACTTGGTATCAATTGAAAGCTTATGAGATTTAAAGTACAATGATACCAAATCTAATGGACTAAAGGCCTAAAACTCAAGAAAATTTGAAAGACAAACCTATGGGATGAATAGTGAAAGCATATGTGATTTCTAGATTTTTTTTTGGGTTATTTATGTGAGTTTTTGAAGGATTTGATGTTGGAAATGGGTAGAGGATGAAATTTATGATAAAATGAAACCAATAACACTTGATTTGGTGCAAAAAACAAGCAAGAACGATGGATTTTAAGAAAAAGGTGCTAAGTTTGGCCTAAGGAGAGGGAAAGAGAGTTTCTGTAATTTTTTTATTGAACACAGCATTTAGACGATGTGTTTTCAAAGCAATATGGCAGGCTGGAGAGCAATATGGCTGTCTGAACTCATCGTATTAAGCCTACCGTATTAGTCCTACACTTGGGTACCAATACGGGGGTCAACAGACCAATACGGGGATTAAAGAGGACTCACGTATTGGTTCTGTTGACTCTTTTTTTCTTTATTTTTAGCCCTATTTTACATTAAAACTTTTCCTAAACCTTTTGCCCAACAAAATTCAATGGACAATTTGCTATAGAATTAAAATTAAAAACACTCAAAAATCAAATAAAACACACCAAAACTAGGGAAGTACTAAGGAACTCGTACAAGACCTAAACAAACACAGCTAAAAGGACTTCAAACAATAAAATTAAATCCTACCACACAAAATAAAAAAAATACACACACAATTATCTACTTAAAGAAGATAATTCCTAGTCAACGAGGATTAAAAATTGAAAGTATGGAGACCCAATCCTACATTGGTTGGAGAGAGGAACAAAGTACACCTTATAAGGATATGGATACCTCTCCCTCATAGGTGCGTTTTAGGGGAGGCCCTAAAAACAAAATCGAGTGGGATAGGTTGGTGGCCCAAAGTGGATTATATCTATGGGCAGGTTGGTTTGGGTTATTACAGTTGGTATCAGAGCTAGTACTCAGGCCGTTGTACCAGCGATGATGCTGGGCCCTAAGGGGGTGGATTGTGAGATCCCACATCTATTAGAGAGGGGAACGAAGTATGCCTTATAAGGGTATAGAAACCTATCCTTCATAGGCGCATTTTAGGGGAGGCTCTAAAAGCATAATCATGTGGGTTGGGGGCCCCAAAGTAGACAATATATGTGGGTAAGTGGTCTAGACTGTTACAGAAAGAGTCTCAGCAAACTCCTCAACTTAACTATGCACATATAATTTCTCTTTTTACCCATTTACTTTGAATGTTGAGTGACCATTAGTGACTTCAATTATTCCAAATGGATAAACCTTGGTCACTTGTTATGGGCTTATCCACCTTGATCTCATCTTACTTGTAAATAATTTCAATCTTGAATTATAAATTAAAACCTTGTCACCCACCTTAAGTTCTCTTTGAATTATATGTTTATCATGCAATCTTTTGAATTTTTCTTTATAGAATTTAGAGTTTTCATAAGCATAGAGGTGAAATTCATCTAATTCATTCAATTACAGAAGCCTTTGTTCACCAATTTTCTTTAAGTCAAAATTTAGATAATTAATAGACCAATAAGCACGATGTTCTAACTCAACAGGCAAACGGCAAGCCTTTCCATCTACCAACTATTAAAAAGACATTCATATAGGGGTTTTATATATAGTTTGATAACCCCACAAAGCATCATTGAACTTCAATGACTAATCCTTTCTTGAAGAATCAATGGTCTTTCCCAAAATTCTCTTAATTTCTCGATTTAAATTCTCAACTTGACCACTAGTTAAAAATAATAAGATGTAGCAACTTTATGGGTAATACCATACTTGGGAAGGAGGGAATAAAATTTTTTATTACAAAAATGTGTTCCCCTATCACTTATGATTGCTCTAGGTGTCCCAAATTGAAAGAAAATATTATTTTCCAAGAAGTGAATTACACCTTTTGCATCATAGTTGGAAGTGTTATTGCTTCAACCAATTTACTTACATAATACACAGCCAATAAAAATGTATTGATTAGAGTATGATGAAGGGAAAGGTCCCATGAAATTAATACCCCAAAAATAAAATATTTCACAACTAAAATGTTTTTAAGTGGCATCTCATGTCTTCAAGAGATATTTCTAACCCTTTGGCAATTATCACAAGACTTAATAAAGTGAAATGCATCCTTAAACAATGTAGGCTAATAAAAACTGCACTCTAAAACCTTACATGTAGTTCTAGTAGATCCAAAGTGTCCTCCAGCCTCTCTTGAATGAAAATGACTTAAAATGGAAGGAACTTCTTCATTAGATTCATTAGGAATACATCTCCTAATTATTCCATCAGCACGTATCTTGTAAAGAAAATGTTTGTACCAAAGATATTTCTTTATCTCTTAAAAGAATTTCTTCTTCTTTTTAGGTGAAAAGTCAAGAGGTATACCATTACTAGCTAAATAATTCACTATGTCCACATAACAAGGTAAGGAAAGCATGGCTAGCAAATGCTCTTCAAGAAAAACCTCTTTGATGTCTTGGTCTTCTTCTTTTTCCATCACTATTTCATTTGAGTGACACAAATGATCTGCCACAAATTTTTCTCTTCCATTTTTGTCTCCTATTTCGATATTGAACTCCTGTAATAGGAGAACCAATAGAATTAAATGTAACTTGGCATCATGTTTTTTCATCAAGTACTTCAGAGAAGAATAGTCCATATATAATATAACCTAAACTTGTCGAAAGCAAACACCATAGCTAACATTTCCTTCTCAACGGTGGTATAATTCCTTTGAGCATCATTCAAAGTACGACTTACATAATAAATAAGACGGAAAATTTTTCCATGCTTTCCCAAGTGATGCACCAACTGCAAATTCACTTACATCACACATCAATTTAAACTGAAGAGACCAATTAGGTTATACCAAAATAGGTGCACTAGTGAACTTCTCCTTCAATAATTGAAAAGAACACATACACTTATCGTCAAAATTAAAAAATAATGTCGCTAGTCAGTATCTCAGTAAAGGGCTTTGATATCTTAGAAAATTCCTTTCTAAAGAGCCTATAGAATCCAAAATGTTTAAGAAAACTATGAATTTCTCTAATTGAATTAGGTGGTGGAAATTGAACAACAACTTCTACTTTTTTTAGGTCTACTTCTATACACTTACTTTAGATTTTGTGACCTAAAACTATATACACTTATACCATAAAATAGAATTTTTCCTAATTTAAGATCAAATTGTTTTCGTCACATCTTCTCAAAACCTTCTCCAAATTCTCTAAACATGCATGGAATGATATGCAAAATACAAAAAAATCATCCATAAACACTTCAATGCAAGTCTTTATCATGTCCTAAAAAATTGCTATCATACAACATTGGAAAGTGATAGAAGCATTGCATAAGCCAAAAGGCATATGTCTATATGCAAAGGTGTCATAGGGATAAGTGAATGTTGTCTCTTTTTTTTTTTCCTTATGAGTAACAAAAATTTGCAACTATCCTTTGTATCCATCAAAAGCACAATGAAAACTATAACCATCCAATCTCTTAATTAATTGATCTATAAAGGGTAAAGGAATGTTATTTTTTCATGTGATGCCATTCAATTTACGATAGTCAATACATATATGCCATCCAATTACTTTCAATGTGGCAATGAGTTAATCTTGATCATTCTTCATTACAGTAGTTCCTCCTTTCTTTAGTACTACTTGAATTAGACTGACTTATGTGGAGTTAGAAATTGGGAAGACAATACCATCATCCAAAAATTTAACTATTTCATTCTTAACCACTTCCTTCATATTTGGATTAAGCATGTGCTACTGTTAGACCAAAGGTTTACTTCCTTCTTTCATGAATATTATATGAGTAAAAATAAAAGGACTTAACCCCTTTATTTTAGCTAAGGTCTAGCATATAGCTTTTTTATGCTTTTTAAGAACTCTCAACCATTTTTTGTCCACCTTATCTATTAACAATGATAAATAATCACATGCAATTATGATGGAGGCCTAAAAAATGCATACTTTAAATGCAAAGGAAGAGGCTTCAGCTTAAGAGTGGGAGGCTCCTCAATTAATGGCCTTGGAATGGATTGAGTTGTCCTATCTAAAAGCTTAAACCTTCTAGTTAGAATCCAACTAGAGGTCTCTTTTGCAACTTCTAATTCCTCTAATACTTCTTTGATTTCTTCTTCCTTTACTTTAAAAAAAGTTGAATGAATTAATGGTTTTTTCAATGGATTCAAACAAAGATATTCGAATGGATCATCTTGAATAAAATTAACTCCAATGAAGTTACATTAATCCAGGGTGGATAAATTCTTAATTGCTCAAAAAACATTAAACTCAATCTCATCTTAAAGTTTGAGAATGAGCTTTCCTCCCTGTACATCTATCAATACCCTGGCAGTCTCCATGAATGGTCTTCCCAAACTAATGGGCATTGTGCTATCTTCTTTCATATCCAAGATAAAGAAATCAACAAGGAAAATAAATTTGTCAACTTTCACCAAAACATCCTCGATGATCCCTCTTGAATAGGTTACAGATCGATCAGCTAATTATAAAGAGATTATCCTTGGTTTAGGTTCGTATAATCCTAGTTTCTTGAAAATAGATAAGGGGATTAGATTAATACGTGCTTCAAGATCCAACAAAGCCCTATCTATCTGTAAGCTACAAATTTTACAAGGAATGGTAAAACCATCAGGGTCCTTAAGCTTTGGAGGTAACTTCTTTAATAGGATAGTAAAGCACTCTTCATTTAGCTTTACAGTCATATAAACCCCCAATCTTCTCTTCTTGGATAGGATTTCCTTTAAATTTTCTGCATATAAAGGAATCTGAGCAATTGTCTCAACAAATGAGATAATTATATAAAGCTTCTTAAACTTCTCCAAGAATTTTTTAAATTTCTTATCCAGGTGCGTATTTTTCAACCTTTGAGGGTATGGTATCCTAGGCTCTTACAGCTGCACATTTGGATCAGCAAAAAACCTAGGTGGCTTCTCTAAACTTTCACCCTCTTCTTCCTTTTCCTTTATCTTCTTCTTTAACTCTCTCTCTCTTTAATCATTTCCTCTTTCTTTTCTATCTTCTTCAGTTCTCTCTCTTCTTTCATGTTCTCTTATTATCTCTTATTCTTCACTCTCTACCAACACTTGCTTTCCTTTCTATTTTACCTTATTCCTTTCATTCTCAACCTCTCTTCCACTTCTTAAGATAATCACCTTATTATGCTATCTAGGATTGGCTTCAGAGGTACTTAGTCCAATTTGAGTTTCCAAATTTTTAATTGACATCTCATGATTTTGCATCCAAACTTAACAAATTGAATGTACTTAAAATTTTTCTCTTCAAAAATGAGTGATTCTCTTTAAGGTTGGTTGGTTCTAAAGCTAAGTAGAGAGACTCTTTAAGGGTTGGCTTGAATTTTTTGTGGTGGTTTCTAGTAGTTCTGGTTTTTGCTACATGAAAAGTTTGGATAGTTCCTCTAATGACGACTATATGTGTTTGAGAAAGGGTTTCCTCTTGTTCTATTGAAATTTCTAACATATTGAGATTGTTTAAGTTTTCGGGCAAAAGGACAACCTTTTTAACACTCTAATGATGCATGGGAGATACTACCATAACTTTCACACTCAAATTTATGAGAACTACTACTAGCCCTACTCATTAGATTATCTAACATTACTTCTATTTAAGCTGTAAGAGCTACTGTGTCATTCATTGCATAAACACCATGTAGTTTTCTTAGGTGGCGTTTAGAATTGTATTGAAAACTATTCGTAGCCACTCCATTAATTAGATTGTAGGTTTCAATTGCACTGTTGCACATGAAATTACCTTTAACCACATCATCAATGTTGCTACAAGTTGAAGGTGTCAATCTAGTGTAGAAAACATCTATTTACTGCCCCGTATTGAATCCATGATTAGGGCTCTTATCAAACATCTCTCTAAATCTTTCCCATATCTCGTATATACTTTCATTTTCATATTGTACAAACGAGCTGATCTCAGCCTTCATTTTCTCTATCTTGGCAAGTGGAAAGAACTTAGCTAAGAATAACTTCATTAACCCATCCCATGTAGTAATGAAACCAGATTGATGTGTCGATAGCCAGGCTTTCGTCTTATCTCTAAGAGAAAAGGGAAAAATCCTTAGCCTAATTGGATCATCAGAGACTCCACTGCTTTTAAAAATATCACAAGAATCAAGAAAATTCTGCAAAGATTCATTAGGATCTTCTAAAGCTGAACCTCCAAATTGTAAAGACCTAATCATAGAGATAATACTATGTGGGATTTCAAAATTATTTGGAGCGACTCTAGGCCGAACAATGCTAGCCACAAGTCTACCTCTATTTTCCAATGCTAAGTCCATCATAATTAGTTCTCTATTTTCTTCTTGAGGTTTAACAACTACATGTTCTACATGATCCATCTCTATAGGTTCTGAATTTGTATCACTAGATGTTCCTACTTCTAAAGGATCAAATGTAGTTGCTCAAACTTCTTTCTTTTTCCTTCTTAATGTGCACTCAAGTTTTGGATCGAAGTTTACTAGCTCGGGATTTCATCCCTGAGTATGCATACAAAATTAAAAAAAATTACTAAATAAAGATAAATAAGATAATCAAAAAGCACCATGATTACACAAACTAAATCAAATAGAAAATAAATACACAAAAATTCAAAAAAATTTACGAAAATAATTTTTACTTGTCTTAAAGGAACTTACACTAATTTTTCTAATATTAATCCTGTAATGGCCCCAAAAACTTATTATTAGGTGGTTAGGTGATTATGAAATTTTCAATGATTTTAACGATTTTATTATGAAAACTAATATAATTAAGGCAAGTGTACGTATCGAACAAGTAATAAAGTAGAGTATTTTAAACTCTAAATGATGATCCCACAGTTGAAACAATTAATTACTACGTAATGAAATCACAGTTATCTAGGAAAATCTAAATAATTCGATTAAAAACTTAAAATATTACTAAACTACTCTAACCCGACTTAAAAACTTGAAAATGATTTTTTAATTGCATTTAAATTTTTTTGAAAATTACCAAATGTCAAAATTGGCTAAGTATTAGGTGACTAATGATCTAATTGAGCTTTAAACAATTTTAAAGGCTAAATTATAGTTTCTTCACAAAACCAAAACAAAGCTATGGTTAAGACTTTTGTTTTTCTCCATTAATATTAATTAAGTTTAGTTATACCTTAAATAAAGTTATTAGGCTTTAATTTCAAGAAGTTGATTTCTGGATTTGCAATCTCAAAACTCTCACTCTCATCAAAAATCAAATTTTGTTCATTCATTGATTAATTTGTGTTGTTTAATGGGTTTTCCAACAAACTAAGTTCATTTCTTAAACTTAGATTATCTTTAACTCTGATCATAAGTGGTCAGCTTAAAATCAGAACTTTCAGACCCTTCATAAACAAAAATCAAACTCTTTTACATGGTTTCAAGCTCTCTTAAATCACAAATACACCAATCCTTATCATACCAATTGATTTGGCCACACATATTAATCAAAGCACACAAAGTAAAGAACTTAAGCAACATACTTTGACAAATCCAAAAATATGAGCTATAAAAATAAGTTAAGTTGCAAAAAAACCAAGAGAAGCTCCTGGAAGGCTTACGGACTTCTCAACAGTATCTGAACTCTAGCACAGCTCTGGATGAACATGAATTTGTAAAAAAATCAAAGAATATACAAAGGTGTATGCATATCAATAAGAACTTCAATCAATCTGAAAAGTGGAGCAAAAGAAGCAATAATCTGAGCTAAGAACCCCCCCCCCCCCCTTCCCATCATTTTTAATCACATATAGAGATGATATGGAATTGAATGATCATTTGCCCTGTGGATGGCCACACAGGGCCACTTCTAAAGTGCCACCTAGTTAAGTCCTTCTGGTTTGCTTTCTTCCTTTTTCTCACTATTGACTTACTTTCTCTCTTATAGCTCTTCATTCCTCTTCTTTTATTTTCTCTCTGAAAGCTCCACATTCTTTATCTTCACTTATCATCATACCCAGATCTGTTGGAGATCGCAAGGCCCAAAGGAAGTTTTTCTTGGTGTTATGGCTTTCTTTCTGATAGTTCCTCAGTCCTCTTCTTCATTAATCACCACAACCAAATTTATTAGAGATTACAAGACTCACAGAAATTTTTATTTGCATCATTGCTTTTGTTACTTTTCATTTATGGTTTACAGTATTTTGTGTTTAATTGGCATATAGGAAAATGTGTTTGGTTGATACATTAATTTGAATGCTTTAAAAAAATTTGTATAAAATTTAGGATTAGTGGGACCTGAACTTAATTTTAAGTCAGAGATGCCGAGTAGTTGGAAATTAGTGGGAAAAATTCTATACTATTATTAATATGATGCCAATAGTTATAGTAGAAAATTTTCTAATGCTACAAGTTAAATTGTTAGATTATTACCCTTTTTCTTTAGCAAGAAGTTGTAGGAACCATGAACTTGAGATAAATTAATAAGGTCATAGGATTAGTCTCTCTTCATCTTTCAGACTTGGTTCACAACTCATCTTCACATTCTTCTCTTGTTTAAGAATTCTACCTAATTTCAATCAACATATCTTCTTTCAACTATTGTTCTCAAATATTAGATTTTTGGTTAATCTTGGCCCTTTGTTATTAGTAAACTGACTCTCTTCCTATTGTTTGTATCATTGTGGGGAATTTATAACAATAGCAACTAGTGTTTTAGAAAAATTTTAAGGAATGTTTGTTGCTCTAAATATTTCATAATATTGGTGTTTTCATATATATTAAGTTATGAAAGAAGTCAAAGATCCTTATAAATTTATCCAAGTATCTTTTTTTTTTTTGTTAGATTGGTGGTATTGTACATATTCATATGTCAATTTGAGTGTTTGAGTTGGGTTGTTAAAGACTTTAATTAAGGATGGACAATTTAGGCTTGTTTCTTTCATTTGATGTTCTACACTAAGATTGCCATAGCATTGTCTCATGCGTGCGTGAGTTATTACTACATTTTCTATGTACAAAATCCTTGTTATAGATTATTTGATAAAGCTATCTAGGACTATCAAAACTTATTGTCTAGGACTTATTCCATGACTATCCTCTAGTACCCAACGACTCTAGTTAGGGTTAAGAAATTGACAAGTAGTTGCTCTTAAACGATGATTTTAATTATGCGGCACTTAGTTGAATGTTAATTAAAAGGGTTTATATATATGTACCTATTTCTATTTTTCAATACACACATACATGATTGCACTTTTATTATATAAATATTTCTCTAATTGACACTATGAAAAAGCAATGCTTGTTTTCTTAAAGTGATTATTTCAATTTGGGATTTTTGAATCTTGTTATTGTAAGTTTTTTACGAATGTATAACTAATTTTTAGTAATGGAAAATCTTTGCAACATGAATGATTCTAGTGATTGTATGGAGTTAAGTGAAAAGGATAGGTCATGGAATGATGCAATAGAAATGGATTTGATTTCATTAATGGTTGAAGAAGTGAAAGGTAATTAAATAACTAATACCT
>JAOXYD010023845.1:0-14466 GCA_028565735.1 Pinacopodium congolense | reverse complement strand
TTTTCATTCGTTATTGTTGATAAATTGGTGTCTTTTCTCTGCAAATACATGTTTGATCCTTAATATTATTAATTCATTTGTTTATTTTTTTTCAAAATGAAAAAGTTTTTCATAATTTTAGTCTAAATGCATCATAGAAGAGTATTGCACTTGCTCTTTAAACTTGGGAAAAATAAAATATCCTTTTAGTACATTAAATGTTCTCCCTTAGATGAAACTAATAATGTCAGGCAATAAAATATCTAATAAAAAAATAAGTGGTCATAATATCTCTTAGCCCTATATGGCATTTAAGAGAAAGAGGTGAATTAGGTAACTCTAAATTTTTTTAAGTCTTTGAATCTAATTACAAAAATTTCCTTTGATGTAATGAAGAATATAAAATAATACAATACAAAATATAATAATATGGCTTGAATTAAAATAATTTGAAAAGTATAGAGGAAAAGGAATCCAAATGCAAACCTATAACACCCACAAAATTGATTAAGAAATCACAAGCTCTGATATCACTAAATGTAATGCTATAAAAAATTATTTATTTATAAATTCATATGCTCTGATATCACTAAATGTAATGCCCAAAATTAAATTATCGAAATATTAGCAAATGACTCCAAAATAAAATATCAAAGTTTGTAAAATCATTAAATAGTCAGTGTACCTCTGATACAATAAAATCCAAACTGCAAACTGAGATTCACAAAAATAAATCTATCTCCTGAAAAATGTGAGCGGGTAAGGGATGAGTTGTTAACTTAATAAGGATTTTATATTTGTACCATTGTAATATACATCACACAAAAATAATTAAATTATAAGAATTATTTAGGAAAATCATCTATATATATATCTCAATATTTCACAATACTTTCATTACAAAACAAAATATAAATCAATGAGATGCAAAACCATGAAATGAATTTCATTTCATTTTATCAATTCTAATTAATTTTCATTATTCGTTTTATTAAGGACTACACTTGACCTAGTAAGGTATATTTAATGATCCATCAGTTCAAATCATCATCTTGTAAATCTCAATCTCCATGTGAATAATTCAAATATAATATGTGCATATATATATATATATGGCACAAGATATCTCTCACTCGTACATAATGATACCTTATCACCACTCTAGTGTTTAGCCAATAACACAGAACATCTCCGGGATTCAGGATATTCCGATACTACTCCAGTACCTAACTAGGGGCATAGGATATCCTCAGGACTCATGATACCTCGGTACTTGCTTCACATATAAGTACCTAGCCCTATTTAAATATTATATCATAAACCACTGAACATATTCTAACTTAATTAAGTTATCTCTTTATTCCTTAATCTTAATATATAAAACAATCTGATTCTCATTTCATTTCCTTTAATATATATATATCTCTAATTATAAGGCTCATTTAGTATTATTGTTGGTTGTAGTTTTTAGTTGTAATTTTTCTGTTTTTGTTTTGATTTTTATGTATTTTTGAGTTTCTGTATTTTTTATTTCTATCATGTATTATTATATTATTATTTTTTATGTTTAGAAAAATAGAAAACCAAAAACAAAGAAAAAAATGAAACAAAACAAGGCCATAGTTTTTAAGTTAGCTAATCTAATCCTGTATACTGATGATGCAATAATTTACAACAAATGATTCACAACTATCACTTTCAATCCAACCAATTTCACAATTCCATAATTCACATTATTTAATCTAAAATGTTCATGCTCATGATGCAATATTTTGTAATAAAACAAAACTAGATTATCACATTTAACCCAATCAATTAACATAATTCAATAATTTACAATTGAAAGGAAAATCGTAGCAAAATTCACTAATTTATTGATAAAGTAGAATACTTAATAACATTATTAATCAAATAATCATATAGTATACTACCACATTTGATTGTCACTTAATTCGATTTTAATCATTAGGAAAATATTATATCATAACAAAATTTACTAATTAATTAATATCATAAAAATAATTAAGAAAATTTCCATCATTCAAATAATCTCATCACATATTATCAAATCTTATATGCAAACATATTTAATCCAAACAATTAACATAATTAGATATTCCAAAAATAAATATGATATCATGGTAAAATTTACTAATTATCCCAAGGAATTAATTTTGAAAAAAAAACTTTCAAATTGCACACATTTTATATAATTAGTTAAATCATATTACTTTGTGCATAATTATAATATTATAAAGGTGCATATTAAAATTCCTTATTCGATTTGTTGAAATTCGAATTCTTCTAATTGGATTGAATCTCTTAATCTACTAGATCCTTAGAATCTAATTAATCATAAAGGCTCATTAGACTTAAATCAATTACCAAGCTCAAAATTAACTAAAGACAAAAATTATTGAACACCTTCCTTTTTCGATTCATTAAAATATCTATTTTTTACATTAATATTCCAATTATACCCTCAAACTTTTTCAAGTTTCTAAAAATACCTGTAAAAATCCATTGTTCCAATTCTGTCCTCGTACTTCTTCATAATTTTAAAAAATAGCACTAAAATTCCCCTATTCCTAAAATAACCTCATAAATTCCAAAAACTCCAAACGTATCTGTCCTCCATCTCTAACCTTCCTCTCTCTCGAAACTTCTAACCACTCTTTTATTTTATTTCCTTCTTTTTCTTATTCGATGCTCCTGTCTAGATTTTGACGAACTCCTAAACTCTTTCTTTCTACCTTATTTTCTTCCTCTTTCTCTTTTGTTTCTTCTTCTTTCTTTTTCTTCTTCCTCTTCTTCTTCTTCACCTGCTACAATTTCACATATTATTGTCAGATTCTTCTTACCCTACCGCCCATTTCCAACCCAACTTCTCTACAAAATCCATTACCTTACTCATTAGACACCTTACCAAATGATTCATACACAAAACAAGCTAGAAAAGGAGTAAAAATAAAAAATTAAAACTCACCATCAATGATAAATTTTCTAGATTTCGGTGAAGTCAAAATCTAAAGCTATTGCTCCCATATTCCTGCATTTGCAACACCTTAATGAACTTAATTCTTGCTCCCAAACCATACAAAAGCCAATAATCAAAGAGGAAAGCATCAAAACTCACTAAATTAAAGAATTGCCCATTGGAACTTCGATTACCTCACTCAAGGTCTTCCTTTCTCTCTCTCAAATTATCTTTACCATATAGCCTAATTAAGTGATTAACAAGACTAAGAATTCAACACTTTGCCCCGTTGATCTTTTGAATACCAGAAGCATAATAGAATTGCATTTCAACTGTTGTAGGTTATGAAAAATTGTCTTCAACATCTGTAATTTCTCCCCAATTTCCTTTTTTTAATTTCTTTTGCTAATGGGCCGGGTCGAATCACAGACTAGGCCTGATCTAAATCCAAGTTCAAAATCAAGTGGACTTTACAAAATCGATTTATAATAGTTCAATATACAATCAATACCTATATTCATTTGTATGTATCTTATTGAAAATTTCACTATACCTATGTTCATTTTTATATATCTTATGGAAAATTTCACTACACTATCTTCTTTGACAGATGAAGATTAACCTTTATACAACTATTTTATTTTTCACTGGATAAGAGTAATCCTTATAATTACACTCTTTTTTATGGGACAAAAGTAATCTTTTTTACAATTTCAATATCAACAACCTTATAACCCTAAAATACACTCATGAAGATATTTCTTAATCAATTTAACATGTTCAAAAGGGGCTTACATCAAAATCAATAATGAATGCGTAAAAAACTTCACAAACACACCCAAAAACTACTCAAAAACTCACTCATATGCTTCTCAATTTTCTTATACTCAAACTCATGCAAAATTATCCTTTAAACACATCTATTTATTACCATTAGTATGTATTAAAAATTAATTAATATACATTTTACTATTAAAACAAGCCATTATTGAATTTCCTATTCTATTGGTTGACCAATCAAAATGTATTAGTCGATCAATCACTAGTCAACTAATCTACACTACTTATGGACTAGCTTGTAATCACACACATTGGTTAATCAATCTTTTCCTATATTGGTTTTTTACACTTTTTAACACATTTTATCACATCCAAATCACCCCAAATCACTTTCAATATTTTCAAATACTTAGTTTCTATAAACCTTAACACATGCACATCAAAATAGTTTCTCAAAGGATTTTGATGCATCAAGAAAATTATTTAAAATCTTTTCTCACATAATTCCTCTTAATTATATAACTTATATTCATAGGTCTAAGTATGAAGTTATTAGACATAATTTGAGCTCACTAAACATCTTGAAAAGACTGAGATAAAATTACAATAAAAATTATAAGGTATAATGTATAAGAAAATACTATCTTAGTCTTGATCTTGAGTCTTTTTACTTTTACTCTTCATGATTCCCATTTAAGTTTCAAAGTTCCAAATTGTATGTCTTAAATACTTTTTCTTCAAATTTATCGTTTTAAAATACCAAGCACAACACAATCATTAATAGAAAGATTGTTTTATCATCATCAAAATTGATATGAAACTTTCTATAATTCAACAACATCATTTGATAGTACAAATTGAAATGTAAATAATTGCAATTTATTTGAGAAATGTATTTTATTTTAGTTTTATCATTAGTTTTTGAGAATGATAAAGTCATTTAAAGTAATCTCATATTTAAAGTTTGGACTCAATATTCAAGTGTAAGAAAACTTTTGAAATGTATGTACAGTTATATTTTTTAAATGTATATAAAGTTGTTTCTTCAAAAGGCAGATTAAGTACTGAAGACAGGGTATCTGTGATATCTGTTCCTTATGTGGATCAATGAGAGAGTGTCAATGAGGGAGTCTATAGAACATTTGTTCTTCTCCTACTCCTACTCTAATTTTGTCTGGCACTTGATAATCCAACTGTATAGCATTCGGTCCCAGAGACATTTGGATGGAAGTTACACATTGGCTATCCCACTATAAAACCACGAGTCAGGGGGATACAATCCTGGTTAAAGTAGCCGTTGAGCTTTTTGGTTTATCGTCTCTTAAGGAAAGGAACTCAATAATTTTTTGGCAACAGGAAACAGCCAAGGAAGGCTTGACAATTTTCCATCATAGATTGGATTAGGGAGCATTTGGTTAGCAATGACCTCCACATTGAATGTAGTGCTGGCATGAGGAATAGATGGAGACTCCTTACTGTTACTCCAGGAAGACAATAGAGGAAGGGCAGAGTATTTGCGTGTTGGGGCTATTTTACCTGATGGAAGGCACTGGTTTTGCAGGGTTAGGCTTCAACGTGTGCTTCTTAATCTTGCTCCGGAACTAGAGAAGCTGGGAGGACCGAGCGGAGGTTTAGACGCCAGGCCTCGAGGTATTGTTCATTTGCTGATGGATATAACCGCTAAAAATGCTTGATGATAACTGACGGTAGGGGATTGATTGAAATTGACGATTATATACAAGGGGATAGTTAATAGTTTTGAAATTTTAGGCAAAAGAGTTCAACTATATTAGAATCCAATATAATTAATTCTAAGATCTAAACAAGAATATAAGAAACCATATGAATGTAATAGTTTTACAAATTTAAAATTGTTGGTATTATGTATCGTTTAGTGAATCAATATTTCTATCATTATGTATTATTTTCTGTATGTGTGGGGTTATTATAATTCTAGTATATCACCTTCTCAATTCGTTTTAATTTACATTTTCTTTGAGAGAATATTGATTATTCACAATAATGATTTAGATATATTTAATGAAACAAGCACATTAAGGGGTCATTTGGTATTGGTGTGGGTTGTGGTTTTTAGTTGTAATTTTGATATATTTGTATTGATTTTTGTGTTTTTTTCTCGATTTCTATATTGTATTAGTGTGTTATCTTTTTCAAATTTTGTGTTAAAAACAAAAACTGAAAACACAAATATACCAAACAACCCCTAGGTTAACCTGTTAACACATTCTAGTGCAACATGAATTGCAAATGCCTTGTATTTCTTCGATAAGAAGACAGCATGAACAGCATAAAGTTATCTACCAGGATAAGTAAGCTCCAAATATATAAAGCTATACAAATAACCCAAAATTGGAAATCCTCTTACAACTTGAATGATTGTCATGTAGCAAAAAATTGCCAACCTAAACAATAGAAGTAATGATAGAGGGTAGGGTAGATCCGCAAATAAGACCAATATAATTAGCAAAGCGAATCATGTCAGCTTGGAGCTAAGACATGATTCAAAAACAACGAAAACCAGGGCAAACAGATAATATTATGATGAGAATCAAAGCAACGACAATACCAAAAACAATCAACTTTATCTTCATATTCTCAAACCACATCTTCCTTTTCATTTTGGTTCCTTGCTGTCTGAAATCTTGTGCCTACACATTACACGAGTTCAATAACAAACAAGCTGAGGAAATGGTGATCTAGCAACCAGGAAAAGAACTTTGCAAAGACTTCATATAGAGCCTGAGGCTAACATTTACGTTCAGATCCAAAGAGAAGTACAATGTCAATAAATTCTTTTGAATTTCTTTTTATGCTCTCTTATCTCACTTCTTGTTGCTTACTCTTTTCCTGATTATTAGCTAAAGCATACAAAACACTATTAGAATAATACTTTTATCATAGATTTGTTTTAATGCCAATTCTGCAACTTTATTTTTTAAAATGTTTATTCATCATAAAAGAAAATGTATTGATTTCACCAAAGATCTATGGAAGATACCTAGTTCAAGTCGTTTTCTGAACTAACCTGCGAGCGAAGATTCTCAGTTTTGTCCACCAACAGCTCAATTTTCTCACCACGATCAAGAACCTGTCGACACATAAAAATTCAGTTTACGTAGCATAATAGTATGTCCACTCATGCTCATGCTTTTGCAATGTCTTACGAAGTAGCAAGAAGAAAAGGATACCTTCTCAATATTCTCCATCATCACACCCTTAACTTCGGAAACCTGAGCCTTAACTTTTGCAAGCTTGTTGATCTCTTCTGGATGATCCACACAGTACTGCATGTGTTCCTTCAATTTTGACCTAAATGAAGATATATAAACAGACCCAGTTGAACAACAAAACTAAGAAATGTAAATGCCAAATAACAAAACATATAAATGATACCTAAATTCTTTGTTCATGCCATGAGCACCAGCAGTTTTAGCTTTCCCTCCACCGTATTTCTTGTAAAATTCTTCCTTGACTCGCTCCAAAAAGGCAATTGGAATTTGTCGCCCAGCAGATTCAACGGCAACAACGCAATAGGCTGAAACACCCAATGTATGCAAGTCAATATAACACAATGGATAAGATATCTCTTAGTATTATCATGCTTAGAAATATAATGATGAAGACGATCCAAATCTCAAGTAAAGGCTTAGAAAAGTTTAATTGCAATTTTAACAGAACATCATGTATCATGCATAAAACAGAAAGTCTATGCCTTCTTTTTTGATGGAAATTAGGTTAAAACAATAACATGAAGTGTTACGTTTAATTTATTTTATAGCCATTTTAATATATTTTTTATTGATGATTTTCACTCAAGTCAATTTATTAGAAAACATGACAACTTTAAATAAAAAATTTCAAAGTCGAGCAATAAAATTTTCTGTCTTATCAATTTCAATAGTATTGTTGTGGCGGGTGCATTCATATGCCCATCACGATTCGATTATCAAAAAAAAAGAAAAAAAGATTGTATTCTAGGTATAATTATTATATTTTTCTGTAACATGAGTTTGGCAACCTTGGTTTATACTTCGAAATTAAAATTGGAACTGTGAATTCCAATTCTCCTATCTAATTGTCCAAAAAGGTTAGCCAAAATTAAAATTCCTTTTTTTTTGGGTGGTCAATTATAAGAATTCAAACATAAATAATTCTCCTATTAATTTTGAAGAACTGAAAATTTTAAAATCATTATCTGTGTGATGGTTTTAAGTTTTAGGATTCTAACTTCATTTTTCACAAGTGAAATAGGAATTAAGATCTCAATTCTAAATGAAATTTTAAAATTCAAATGGACTTTAAGGATATTCAAACTTAAAATTTAGCAATTGGGAAATTGGTAAATCTATGCAAATCCCACTTATATATGGTTCATCTAAAAGATAATGGAATAGCATAAACTTCTAGGGATCATCATAAAACCTCTAGTAACCATATATTTAAAAAGAGGAAAAACTCGGTGCATTTTCACAATGTAAAAGCCTTAAAAGTCTATTCTCATAATATACAACATCCACTAATAAAAACATTGAAAGTTTTTCAGCTTCCTGGTGAAATCAAAATTTGTAATTTGTAATTGAAAATCAAATCCAATTATATAAACCTTGAGCTTGTAATAGGTGGTCAACCACCATTTTATTGAGTATCCGAGGATATCATATCTGTACCTCAGACACCACTTACTTAACCACGAAACAACTTCATGGTTTAGCAGGTATATTGCTTATTCTTATTACATACCCTGTTGACATAAAAAAACGTTCAAGTATATATAATATGTTTTTTTTGTGTAGAAAAACAACCTTCCATGCATATATATTAACTGTCATATATCATCAAGAGCTAAACAAATTTGCACGTATACATCATAAATCCATGACACGCCATTCAATCACAAACCAAATAATAGACATTATAGATCCATGATAAATGTGGTAATTTATTCCAGTTACGAATAATATCAAATGTTTTTAAAGAAGAGGAGAGAGGACAGAGATTGATCAAGCATACCAAAGTAGAAACAATGCAAAATATGTGTTAAATGTCATTTATTGAAGATCCTGTCAAAGTTGGCCAAAGAGCCGGGGATCATTGGAAAAAAACAAAGCACACAAAGGTTCAAACGGTAATTTGGCATGATGGAAATGGGAAATAGAAGTCTGAGCGAAAATGAAGGAAGAAGATGAGCCCATGCATGCGTTAAAAAAAATATTAAAAAAAAGAAGGGAAGTCATACTGAAGCCATTTTCAACGAGGTAATTGAAGGTGTGTCCATCACAATTGTAGGTGAATCGGTTGTTGGAAGCAGGGAGCTTTTGGAGGCATTGAGATGCGACGCTGGTGAAATTTCCCTTAAACTCTGTGTACTCTGCCAGAATCACCGTGCCACGAGCCACGAAGCTGTAGATCAGCGACTGTTGCCCCATATGATTGAAGATGGAAACCCTAACTCCAAACAAATAAAAAAAGATGAAAATGAAAGAGAGATGGAAGAAGGTCAAATTACTGGGTTTCTTTTACATTTGTGAATGTTATCTGTTGCTGCATCTTCTTGTATTTGTTTTCCAATGGAAGAGAGAGAGACAGAGAGAGAAATGTGGAAAATTCGTATTTTGATGAGAGATAAGTATGGGCTGAAAATTAGTGGTTACACTATTTTTATAAATTATTTTTGTGTTTGGTTTCTATTCGTAAATGTAAGACTAGGAAGTATTTATTGGCATTTTTAGAATTTAAACAGGAAATTTTCTATTTTCGGTTATAGAAAAGAAAAACAGATGCAGAAGTAAAGCTTCCAGAGGGACGAACCATTGGAATGCTACTTAACCAAAATAGAAGATTCCATTGCTTCCAGTTATGTAAGATGGTCAGAAGTAATCATTCTAGAATAGAATAGGTTTAGTTTAGCTTTTATTTTTAATATTGATTTTTTGTTTTTTAAACATAAAAATTGATAAAAAAATACCTATTAATACAGCACAAAAATTAAAAAAAAATATAATTATTAATATAAAAATACAACAACCATAACATAAAATTATAATCTACATTTCAATTAAACATTCCTTAAATAATAGCGAATCAAGGTTACCGGTTTTACTTATTTTATTAGTATTACACTATTCTTTTTGGTACATAAAAATTATATAAAAATTAAGTTAAGAAATTATTATTTTAGTTACATTTATAATTATTGTTACTAATATTATTTAAATTATTTATATCATAAATTATTTATTAATATATATTATGAATAATTTAAATAATATTTACCATAATAATCATAAAAATTACTAAAAGGGAAGGATGGTGATAAATAAAATCATCCCCATAACGTAAGTAAGGTTTTAGCATTACTAGCAGAAGTACGTTTTTAACCTATGAGCACCACCTTATTGCTAAACAAAAGTACCAAAAAGTGGAAACCTACCCGTAAAGTGTGGCTTAATTGGTGGAGTATTAAATATCAAATTTATCAAATTCATTATTTTATTTTGAATTATTAATATGTTAAGTAATTTATTAAAAATACATTATTTATAAATTATTGCATTACATTAAAAAATTTTCGAGTAAAAATTAGATGCTAGTATCACTGTTATATAAGTAAAAAATGACTTTTCTCCAAAAAGGAAAAAAAATTAAATAAGTGTCTTGAGCGATCTATAAATTATGTTAAAAATGGATGCAGTTTTGGAAGAAGCAATTTTACTAAGGTCCATTAATCATGAATATCAAAGTTATATTCAATCTCATATTCATGTATATACCTTTTAAGAGTACTAGTCGTATTAAACCATTTAAAAGTGTTAATAAACTTCCCCAATATTAGTTATTTTTCAACTGCAAAAACTTGTAAAACTATTGTATATTACTGTCATTATTATTTTTGGTTTATTTCATCGCATTAAAAACGATATTGAAAAACTAGGACATCTTCACATATAAAACGTGAATAGCAACCTATCATAATAAATTCATAAAGGATAGTGGATGTCTTTTTGCTTTAATTTTAAATGTTCGACATTTAATCGCTCATGTTAAATGCCCTAATTAGATCTGTCGACGAGCCTTGATATTTCACACTTTTTCTCTTTTCTAAATATATTAATTTTCAGTCACCATAAATTATATAGTTTGAATAAAATTATAACATACTGAAAAACATTTGTTTGAGACAAATAAATTTTAAACTTTTAACTTAATATTATTTTTATTCTAGTTTTTGAACTATTAAATTTTCAAATTCATTTATTGAACTTTGATAGTCATTTCTATATTAGGATTTAGTAAAAAGTATCATTTAAATTTTAATGTTTTCACCTGTATTTAATTCAAATTTTAACGTTTTTACTCATATTTAGATCATATTATAAAGTTTTAAAATGTTCAAAAAATTTCAATATTTTAAAAATGATAAAAGAACCTAATTTTTGTTAAATTTTCTCGTTATCACATAACACATTTTTATTCATCAAAACTCTTGTGAACGTACATTATCACATGGATTGCCTATCTAGAATCATACGTTGTCTTCAAATATATAACACTGAAAATTTTGCACTGTAGCACTCGCTTAGTTGGAAGTTAAATGATTGTTTAATTCAACTTTTTGTTTTTGTTTTTCTTTTTAGTTTTGTGAATTTTTCTTAGTTTTGTATTTTTTTTAATTTTTATATTATTTTTCAGGTTTTTATGCTGTATTAATGTGTTATTTTTTAAAATTTTATATTATTTTTTAAGTTTTTATTTTTTAAAAAATAAAAACAAAAAATAAAAATAAAAAATAAAACCAAATATGCTTTTGAGCTATCCAACAACAATTTTGTTACATTTTAATCTCTAAAACGACATCATTTCTAATATAAACAATGTTGTATGGTGCTTATTTATCCCTCAAAACGAGGATGTTTGCAATAGGCATGGCTCGAACACGTGATGTCCATAAAATTAGGCTAGCTCCTTTTCAACTAAGAGTCTATTTGGTTCAATTTTTTATTTTTATTTTTTTTTATATTTTTATTAAATTTTGTGTGTTTTTTTTAAAATTTTTGTACTATTTTTTCAGTTTCTATACTGTATTAGTGTTTTTTTTTAGTTTCTATGTTATTTTTTTTCAATTTCTATATTAAAAAAAAACAAAAACTAATTTTCAAAATCAAATCAAACTACCTCTAAGCTACCACAAAACATGATATATTTAAATTTTTTTTGGATTCCAGACAGGCAATCTAATTTGGCAATGTAAGGCCCATCATAAATTTTGATAAATAAAGATATGCTACGTATCACTTAACAAGAATGTTAAATAGGTATTAGGATCAAAGTATTTTTAATGGTTTTAAAATATTAAAATTCTTTTAAATATTATTAAAACATAAGATTCTTTTTGAAGGTTTTAAATATTAAAATTTGACTTGAATATTAGTGTCTAAATGACACTTTTTGCCATTAAGACTTGTGTTAAGGTCCTAAACAAAAATTTTACATTGCACCAATCAAATTTAAGTAGGATGCTTTGTTGGAAATAATTTGTCTACAATTTGGATGTAAATAAAATTTCTATTAAAGATTATTTAAAATTCAAATATGGAGTAATTGACAATGTTTAAAGATTTAAAATATTTGATACTCAAAAAACTGAAATAGAAAATAATGTCAAATTAAAAGATTAAATGTATTTCTATTTCAATTATATTAATAGGTTAATTTCTTTATAGTATGTTTGGTTCAGGGTAATAGTTATTATATTATCCATCTATTCCTAATAATTAAGAATTCTTTATTTGGTTAATAAATACATGAAAATTTTTAAAACTCTTTCAAGTGTGTTTTCTTCAACTTTCAATATTCATCACCTAGTACAATAGCTATAAAACTATGTATTTATAAGCCTAATAACCTTAAAATATTGTAAATGACATGAGCCACTCAATACTAACAATGAAATAGATGTTAGATAAAAAGAAAAAAAGTCATTAGAAACAAGAATTGGTTGTTATTGATTGAATATTGGTCAACCATTATGTCACATTATGCATCTAATATATCAACTAATGACATACTAGATACTTACTGTATAAAAATTTCAACATTTTAAGTTATATTGGTCGACTAATATGTTGTATTGCTTGACCAATGTGTTAATCAAACTATCATAACAAATTCTCATTACATATTATATAGAAATATTGATCAACCACACTATTATTGTTCCACCGTTATACTAAAAAAATTTCACATTAGTCGACCACTAAACTAAATTGATCAAATAATGCATTTAGAAATATTTTTCTTTATTCTTTAAATTTTTAAACCCATTCTTTTGATAAAAATTTTGATTAAAAACATTTCAAAAATTTTCTCAAAAGTATTTTGAAAGGAAAAGTTACAAAAAAGGATTGCAATGATGTTTTCAAACTTGATGTGCTTTATTTATCCTTGTTCTTAATTCTTCACTTAAATTGCTAATGCGCTCCGCTTTTTTATTTTTTTCATCCTTTAATGTTTCCTTTTATAGAATTTAATCTTTTACATAATAACTTCTAGTATCACCAAAGATGAAAGATATCAGCAGTAACATGGTTTGTTTTAATCAAAACTGTAGATTAGAACCTCATTCGATCTGACACATAAGTTCTCCTTTTACAATTCTTTGATACTCTTACTATTTCGATAAAAATTCCTTTAAACTAATAGTATTATATGCTAATAAAATAAAATGATAAAGTTATTAATGGCATAAAATAAAATACAAAGACCAAAGTCTAAGTGTGATACTCTTATTTAATTTAAGGATATGAGCCACATTTTTTATAAATTCACAAGCATAACGTGATTTTTTAAATATGATTTGGTTAATAGTAAATCCTTATCATATCTATTAAAAGGTAAAGATAATAATGACTCTAGATATTATTATACGAATAATTTTGTAACTAAGTTACATTAGAAGTAAGTTATTTATATAAAGAAGGAGCATCACAAAAATTGTACACTCGCTCTCTTATAATTTCTCTTCTTTCATATTTCCTCAATAATTTGAGTGAATGAGTAACAATGTCAGACAAAACTTCAATAGCCTAATCACTTTTCTTCCATCCTTGCTAAATTAAGGAAGGAACGTGAATGTTTCACCTCAGAACATAATAGGTACATATAATATATATCATATTAATTATACTTTATGTATATTCTCTTATTCAATTGTCTTTTATTAAATAATTCACCTATTGACCCTATTTGACATCTAAGAGAGGGTGAATTAAGTCCTTAAAAAATTTTCTAAGTTATTGATCCGAAATTCACAAAATTACCTAAGGTAATGTGAAGCTAAATAGTCAATCGTATAAATAATATGAACAACTGTATAAACAATATAAATAATTGTATAAACAACTTATAAAGTAAAACTTTTAACTTAAAGGAGTAAAGTGAGAAACCAATTTTATAATGGTTTAAAGACAATCTCTTTTTCTTACGTCCATTCCCCAGTAACATGTTGAGAATTGCATTATCATGTCCCTTTTTAATGAGCTCTTGGATAACTCTTACAATGACTCACTTTTTTAGTTGACTTAAGTGTACAAAATTAAAAATAGAAATATATTTATTTATTTTCAAAGAATATATTTTTAATAAAACATAAATAAGAAACAATAAATAATTTTTTTTTAATTTTAATTATATATCTAAATATGCATTTATAT
>JAOXYD010023834.1:0-14466 GCA_028565735.1 Pinacopodium congolense | reverse complement strand
CATACACTCCACTATTTTGCTCATATTACGAAAGGTATGGTCATATTAAATATTTTTGTTATGATCAATTAAGATATGTGAATGTAATATCTTTGTTATAATCAATTAAGATATGTGAATGTATTGTCCAATGGTCATGATGTTGGGAAACCTATATCGATCAAATTGATTGCACAGTGGAAAAATTTAAGGTTTCTCGCAAGATCTCTTTAACAAAATTTTAACTTGAAACAAAAATAAGATATTAAAAGGTTTTAGACAAATCTAAATAAAGCTTTCCTGTTGCAGCTGATTTCCTCTTGTATCCTAATCTACAGTCATTCACGCATCCGACCTCTAATGATATCCACAAAGTTATAGGAAGAGAATTTAAAACCATTTTGAGAAGGAAGTAGAGTCGTACTTGCAACTCTAGGGTTGGCTCTTTATATAGTGAAAAAATTATAATTTTTCAAATATTAAAATTAAAATTAAATATAAATCATAATTAAAGTCTAAATCTAATTATAATTATAATTTTAATTAAATCAAATATCTCATGTTTGACCTAAAGTTTCTTACATTTTACAATTAAGTCCAACTTAATTAATTTACTCTCTTCTAATAAACCTATATGTGTGACCCATTAGGTTCTTAATAAGTTGGAAATGATCATAAATTATAATTGTAATTTATAATTAAAATTAGATTAATTAAAACTTCTTTTAATTTATTTTTATTTCTCTAATTAGACAATTTATTGTCATAGATTAACGTTTAGCAACATATCATGACCACCTAAATATTATAAATGTGAAAGTGGTTTGACAAACCTGTCCATATATGGTTATAGTGTATACTTTGATCCTTTCGTCATACAATGTTCCAATTAGATTTAGAGTACAGAATTAGTGTCTACATTATAAAATCCAATTATGTTCTTTCATATTAATTAGTAAATAATTTATAATTGATATTTGAAAACTCCTTTTCAAATTTCAATTTACTATAGCCAAAGAATTCTTAAATCATCATTATTTAAGAACAGTAGAACATTTTTCCTAATTACTTTAGAGTGTCAAATCCTGTATTGATTTACACAACTATCTTCTTATGGTTCATATAATATCCAAGTACTACCAATTGACCCACTTTATAAAACAGACCATAAGTAGCATCAAAATATAGTAATTTCTATATGAGATAACTTTGGTAATCTTAAGTCTTAGGATTAATTATACAACCATCATGTTTGAGGAAATCCACAGACACACAAGTAATGTTCCATTTAGGACCCTTAAAACCGTCGGTTCAATGAACTTATTTTTTTAATAATCATCTATACGTTTGTTTAAGTGTACTCACACTTTAATTTATGAGATCGATTACTTTCTTCATAAAAATAAAACATAATGTGTACTATTATAACCATTATATTAATGTCCAATCTTAATAGAGTAACGATTATGAACAATTTAGGAATAATATTTAATTACAATATTAATCTCATAATTATAATCTCCATCATAATTTCATTTGTAAAATATATTTATCCCATGGACTTTATCTTATACATTAATCAATTAACCAAACATACATAAGATAAATAATGCATTTATAAAATTATGTCACAAATATGCAACCAATTGATTGGCTATAGAGCATCAACCAACACGTGAAAAGTATAAACTAATACTCAAAGACACAAAGTGATATGATTACCAAACGTTTGTTAAATTTTTATGTTTATAGGTACCTTTAAGAATGAAAAAGAACAAATAGTAATTGTTGAACCAAGTGAAAAATCAAATTAAGAAAAATAGTGAAAAACAATTTAGAAGGTATTATACTCTTATTGCTTATATATGAAAGTATGAAATTAATTGTTAGAATTTTTTATGAATGAATTTCTTTTTAATCAATTTGCAACTTTATTCATTTTAGTTGACTGATAGGGGTTTAGGTCGACCTATATTTGGTTGACCTATATGCATGTTCAGATAACCGATGTACAATGTTATCAATTTTGATTTAAATTAACTTGCTGCTAATTTATTTGCTGTTGGACTGCATTTTGGTGTTTATTCAGTTGACCGATAGTGACAGTCGGTCGATTGATAGTTAAAATTTTGGGTTTTTAAAACTTAGCTCCCCCTTTCTCCCTCTTTGTTATCTTTTATCTTCTTCTCCGTTTCTCCCTTGGCTACCATTGTCGTCGCTCCCCATGTTTTTTCGTCTCCTTCTTCGAGTTTTTAAGCTTCCAAATCATTTTTTTAGCTTCTAAAGCCATCTGTAGCCTCCTCTAATTGTCTCCCCCTTGTAGAGTTCTTCATTTTCTGCTATCTCTAAATTGACACCCTTTTTCTAGCTTTTCTCCGTCACCAACGAAGCTTCAGGTGTCTCCAAAGGTGTTTTCCTACTTTTGGCAACCTTTTAGGCTAAAACCCTATATCAACTTCTTCCTTTTGCACTTAGTTTGTTCAATTTTTAGATTTCATGTGTTTTAAGGTTTCAGAATTGGTATTTTTCTTTGAATAGAGAAATTAGCTAAAATTAATTATGTTTTCATGCAATTAAAAGCAAAATTGAAGCATTAGGCCATTCAATTGCATTTGTTTATGCCCAATTTTAGTTTTCCCCATTTTTAGTTTTGATTTTTAGAGTTTATTTGAACTTTTAGTCAAAATAATTGATTTTTTATGAAATTTATCTTTTAAAAATTCAATTAAAAGCTTAATTAAGAACTGTGTTCAATCAATTTCATTTATTTATGTCAATTTTCATTTTTTCAAATTTTCAGATTCAATTCTTTGAAGATTTCTGATTTTTTATTCAATTAAAACTGTTTTTATGAAATTAAAATTTTATAAATTCAATTAGTAATGATTACTTTTTTAAATGGATCTATTTTTGATAAAATCATTGTTTTTTTTACCTAATTTTGGTACTTAAGAAAAAATTTTAATTAATCAAAGCTAATTGTTTTCTACATATAATTTTCCTTGAATCTAATTAAGTTTAATAAGGATCTGTAGAAGCTTAAATTAAAGCTTTAGTAAATTGTTTCATAAATTTCTTAAATTGTCTCTATCAAAGTGGAGTTTTTGTATAAGTTTATATAATTTTTTTTTACTTTTCAAATGGCTCTAATGGTTCCTATTTCTTAAAAACTAGATAAATCCTATATGTTTTGTTTTTGTCAAAGTTGCATATCATATCATATAGAAGCATTTTTAGGGTTTAAATCTTTTAAACATTTAGTCATATGTGCTATTGCACTCCTACAGGTTATATTATTGACTTTAGACAAGGATTTAATCTATGTGTTTTATCCATTCTTAGAGCTTCTTAAGTATTTATTGCTATTCTTAGAGCCTTTTCTCTTAATTTTGTGTATTCTCAACTTGTTTAAACTCCCATTATGGTTAGGACTCGAGGTGGTAGTACCTTTAGGAGTAGGAGATCCTAAGCTAGTAGAGGAGATGACTACCTAGATATAGATTTTGATCAATTTTAAGATTATGCTTCTAGGAAGCTCTTTGAAAATCGTACTATTTCTCTAACCCAACTAGAATTGTTTAGGCAAAATAGTCTTATCCAAATTTTCATTGATTAAGGGTGGCAGCCTCTCCTTACCCTTTCTTTTGAAATTTGCTCCACTGTTATCAAACTTTTCTATTTCAACCCTAGAGAGGTTAAAGCAAATGATGAGTATATCCTTTTGTTTAAAGTAGATTATGTTCCTATTAGTCTCTCTAGAGACATAATTAACATCATCCTTGGAATTCGTATCCCTCTTGTCTTTTCTCACTATGAATGTATGACCAAATACATTGATAAAACTCATACCTTAGCCAAGAGTTCACAACTATTTTTGAATTAGAAAGTAAGGAAGGTGTTATTGAAAAACCAAAAGACGTGAGAAACTTGAGTGCCATTCCTAAATTCCATCATTTGTTTATTAAACACAACTTTCTTTCGTCTAATGGTCCTTACAATGAATTACGTTATGATGATCTTTGGTTTCATTATATTCTAATGCTTAGTAAGAAAATTCATTTGGGTGATTTCATCTTGCATAATATGATTTATTTTTCTGCTCTAAAGGATTTAACACATTCTCTATTCTCTTATTCTTGGTCACATCTTCCAGCATTTTTACATCCCTCATATGAAATATGATTTTGAGTCTTATTCCTTTTTTTTATATATCAAAACTCCATAAAGCGTATAGGTTTTCAAACTAATGAGGGTCATATGTCTTGATCTCGATAGCGACAGCAGCACTTGGCTACTCATGTTCCTCCTGCTGATGATGATGTGGTTGCACCTACTCCTAGTCGACCTGCGTCTGCACACCTTGATGATGAAGGGACCTCTTTTAGACCTCTTTAGGCTTCGTATGATAATGAGTCCTAGATTACATCTCTTCATTGCAAGGTCAATCATTTTTCGAGCCACATGGATGAGTATAATGCATTACTTCATGAGATTCCCTCTCGACTTCCTCTTTCACCTCCATCAGATCTCTCATAGCGCTATCTATTGTTTTATTTTACTTTTATTGTATTTTTTATTATACTCCTATTGTATGACATTTTTTTGCTGATTTATGATATTGACTCCGTCACTTAAAGGTTTTGGATTATATTTCTCTTATTATGATATTATCTGTTATTTAATTGCCTATTAATTGGTTTAATTACCTAATGCCATTTGCTTAGACATATCATTTAAAATTTTAATATGTTTGGATATGTAATTAGTATATACCTTTTTGGTGATTCCAAAAAGGGGGAGAGAATAATTTGATATTATGTTGCAAAATGTGTGAAATTATGTTTTATGTAGGGGGAGTATATCTCTCGTAAATGCATAAATTGAGAGTATTATGTATGTTACAATAGTATAATTGTGAATTGTATTGGTTGAAATTGATAATTATGTTGTTTGTTTTAAAATTGAAAATATGATGATGGATTGTTTTTTAAATTGTTACTCCTTGATTTTGAGATAATTAGGGGGAGTTTATCAATTAATTGATGTAATATTTATATTGTGTTGTAATATCACTGAGTTTTATCATTACCAAAAGGAGGAGATTATTTAACAAAAGGAAGTTCCAACTTATTTTGGTAATGAATAAAAAAACCTTATTGCTAATACTTAAATTTTAAGTATGTTGAAAAATAGGTATAAACAAAGTTCAAGTTTGATCACTCAAAGAGTTTCAAAGTAGAAAATAAAATTTAATGAAGACCCAAAAGCTTGAAGAAGAAAATTAGTTTATTTATGTTCTTTTTAGTGTAAACTTTCCTTAATTTTATTTAGTGGTTTAAGAGGCTTATACTTACTAATTCATGCATACATAATTTAAAAAATTCATATAAGTTAATAATAAAAAGGTTTTGTATGTTTGATGTGATTGAATATAGATAAACCTCTTGATGAGTGATTTGATTAAATGCATAAGTTAGATAAATTAGTATAAAATAATATCTCACTATTTTTGGGTTTCTTAATTCGGGTTTGACTTGTTTTAGTTTGGATTTTAAGCCTAATTGATTAAGGGCCTAAAAATTGTTTTTGCTGATTTGCCTACATTAGTCAACAAAATGACGAAGAACAGTTGGCTGAATGCCAACTTCTAGTTAATCGATCGACCGAACCTTGCCTATGGGTCAATCGACTATTAAGAAAAATGAAGCGTAAAATCAAGATTCGTCAAATCACACAACGATCATAAACATTAACCATTATAACATTAATATATTCATTGGATAATGGCTTTCTCTTTTTTGTGTACAAATAGACTGTTTCATCTGTGTTTTGAAATGAAGTTTGATAGAGTTTTTATATAGAGATATGTAGTTTTTTAACATATTTTATGAGAGATTTTTATTTAATTCACTTTATCAAGTTGTTTGAAGTTTATTTTGTGTGTGTGTGTGTGTTTTTTTTTTTTTTTTGTAATTAGGTGTGTTTGTATGGGGCATATAAAAGTCCTTTTATTGTGCATTCATTCTAACCTCTTTTATACACTAAGAGAAATTGAGTGAAGTGTGATCCTTGTAAAATCGTTCTTAAGTTCTTAAGAGGTTATCCTTTAGCCTAAGAAAAAGATTTGAGTGAAAAGTTATTCTTGATCCTTAAAAAGGACTATAAGATTGAACGTTGTATTATTGTTAAAATATTGCAATCATCTTAATAGTGGTATTGGGAATTAGACGTAAGGACAAGTGGATCGCTTCAAACTAATATCAATCCTGTATATTTCCTTCTCCCTTTCTCTTTAATTTTATACAATTATTTTATTGTGTTGATCGATTTTTTTAATAAGTTTTTTATATAATCTTTCGTATCTTATTCATCTTAATCAATTAGTCAAATCGTTTTAAAACGTAATTCACCCCCTCTTAGGTGTTATACCGGGTTAACACAATTGATATTCTTATAAGAGTGAAGTTAATGAAGTGACTTTATCATATAGAGATTTGATCATTTTAGCTATTCAAAATTTTATTTGTCATGTCTTAAATCTAAATTAATTTTATTGAATTTCTTATTGATTGTCACCAAAACATTAGCCTAAATCATAATAGTCTCACTACAGGCTACGAATTACCAACTTATTAAGCTCCAAAAATTTTAGAAAGGAATAAATAATAATTAATCATAATCATCCACCACCAATATCACCAAAATATCCAACATATGAAATAATGAAGTAAACTTAATGTTATGTTATAGATTTAAGGCATTTTTATGTGAATTTGATTATGATTTAAGGTACATTCGCTTCAATTTGATGCTAAAGGGTTTGAATTACTTCTAGATTTATGTACATTACAGTTGGATGTTTGAATTATGGAAAATCTAGAGAAATTCTATAGAAAAATCTGAAAACTAAATTAAAATGGCAGTACAAAGTATGTGTCGTTTAAGTAGCAGCAACCGTCAAAGTCAATTTGAGGACCTAAATGGTGGGGGTATAATGATGTCGTTTATCTCTTTTTCAAGGGCCATTTAAGTAGCAGTCAAAATATTTCCAGTTGGATTTTCATCTTGATTGATTGTAGCTTGCTCTACTTGCTTCCAACCTGCAGAAGACATATAAAAAGAAGCCAGGGAACTTATTTTCACAAGAATTAACGCAGATTAGGGTTTCTAAAAATCATATTTAGCTTAGGTCTTCTTCTTCTTTCTCTAGGTTAGGTTTTTCTTTTCTATTTTATTTTTCAGCTTTGTTCTTAGTATTTTCAGGTTGTTTTTAAGGATTTTAAGAGTTTGTAAACGTGATTGAAGGTTATCTATTACTTTAGAACATCATTTGGTTCAATCTAAATTCTTTTAATCTCTTATTTCATTCTCTTTCTTTGCATATGTTCAAGAACATGTTGTTTATGATTGAATCTGTTTGTTCTTTGGTATTCATGCATTTTTAATCTAAATTTGAGCTAAGGATAGGTTCTTAAATAGACTGATTGAGTTCTTAACATAGGTTGGAAGATAATATTTATTTATTTGAGTTTTTAAAGCTTATTTTAAATTGGCCATTTAATATTAAGATGAAATATAATTAAGTAGAGGATTACTTTAATTATTGAAAAATCAATAAACAACATGATTTTAATCAATAGATGACCATTGGTTGATTAATCATGAGAGTGTTAGTCTTAGAATATGGATTTTAGGATTATAACTTTTTGAACTTTAAACCAACTTCCTATGGTTATAAGTATACTAAAGCATAGAATAGGAACATTTGAGGAAAGACATTGACTTGACCATAGCCTTGTCTTGATTTAGTGAAGACCCTAAATTAGACATTCCAACCTTTTCATAACTCAAATAAATCATTTAAAGCATAATCATTAGCTAATTAATCAATTTGATAATTTTTAAAGCAATTTGAAATCTTTTGAATTGTTGGAAAGCTTTTAGGTTTATTTAGTAATTCTAACCCTTTTAATTTATTAATCTTAAGCTTTTATAGATAATTGTAATTCAAGTGACCTAGGGATTACATCAATTTCCTATAGGTTTGAAATTACCGAGTCTTAAAAATACTCAATTTTGTTACTTGTTGATTGGTATACTTGCTGTAATTATTGGTTTTGAAATTACTTAAGAAAGTCTGCTTCAGTTGTTTAATTTGATAATTAATTGTGATTATCTAAACCTAAACCAACCAACAATTAACCAATGATTTACCAAAAGTTACTAAACAACTCCAATCTCAATAAGCATCAAATAGATAAATCAGGTCTCTCTCTTTAGCTATGACTCAATAGGATCTAGTTAGATGAGTAATATTAATAATATCCCTTCTATATCTTGATGATCCTCTACTAATTCCTCATTTAATATATAAAGGTAACATAATATTATATACCAAAACAAATAAGTGTTCTTATAAGGCCTCATTAAACATCAAATAACACAAAACAATCAACATAATCCACCAATCACAAGCACCAAGAATAAACTCCATAAAATGCAATTCAAAGAAATGCTCAACCATAGTGGTCTCTTAAAGGGTAAAAGTAACTACATGTCATATAACATGCAAATTCATGGGTATTTACTATGATCAAGAATCCTAATTATCCCAATTTAGTCAAACTCTTTATATACTATATTCCTGAGTTAGGATTTTTTGACAATTGTTTCTAAATAAAGGAATTGAACATGTAAATAGTTAATTGACACGTAATTTAATTATGAATAAACAATGAACCTTAAAAAGCTGATTTTTGGCAAATACTATCTGTTTTTAATCTTATAACACACCTTAAATCCCCCCTTTTTAATAATATATCAAAATCTCCTTTCTATCCCCTGAAAGTGGTTTCTCTCATGTCACATGTCATTTTTCTATCCTCCTTTTCTTTTATTTTTCATAAAAATATCGATGAAATTTTGTTTTAAAATTTTTTATGAAAGGATATATATATATATAGCAATCTTAAGATTTAGCTAATCCAAAGTTTTAACGTAAAAACTTATACCTTGCTTAGTTAGGGTTTAGACTAATTAATAAGTAGATTATATTAGAGTTTTTCTAATCAATATAAGGTACTAATATATTCATACGGATTGAAGATAATTCTCTTTTATTTTCATAGTCTCTTGAATTAGCTTATTCAATATTTCTATCAAAATTTATGATCAAAGTACTAAACAAAGTTATATGGAGACAACAAAATGAACTTGAACATTTCTTCCAACAAATTCTCCTATTTGATCCCAATATGAACATTTGATGTTTGCTTATAAAATTTAAATATTTCTTTTAGTTTTTTTAAATAATTAAATCAATATACTCAATATTTCTATCAAAAGTTATAATTAAAATATCCAAAAGTGTTCAGTGGTGACATAAAAATGAAACACTATGCTTCCTCCATTAAATTCTTTTATTCAAATTCAATTTAATCACCACTTACACATCCTAATAATCATACAAACTTAAAGTAGAATGTCTTTCAAACAAGTACAAAACCAATACAAAGGATTAAACTGATTCTAAAGTTCACAAACCATAAAATACACAATTTCATAATAAAGTAAAGCCATAAAATTAATCATTTTATTAGTCAAAAGAAGAAAATAAATTAATGGGTTTCACATTATGCATATAATAAACAATTAATATGAGTATACATGTTCAAATTAAAGTGATGATCTTTGTAGTATCTTTCACTTACAAGCTATCATTTTTAGATGGTACTTAGAAGAAATTTTTAAAAATTTCACTTGATGTTTTTTTTTATATTTGTAATTTTATTTAGGAACTTTTGCTTAATGAAAGTAGATATTTCCTATTATATGTTAATGAAATTTCAAAGGTTTGTTAGGTGTACCTCCTAAAGTGAAAAGTTAGAATATTTTATTAAACTTTAAAACTGAAGTTGTGAGGAAAATAGATTATTAATCAAGATGTTAATTTATGACAATAATTTCATATATATTTTAAGAGAAGATATTTGACATACGAGAAATCCATACTTAAGAGGTTTTAGGTAAAATATTTCTACATTTTAATCTATTTGCTGAACTTACTTAAAAAAAGATAAGATATATAGCAGAAAAGTTAGAAAATATTTTTTTGCAAATATGGTAATACCACTAAAGACTAAAATTTTCAATTTAAAAGTATAGAAAAATAGGCCTCGAGAATATTAGTTAGTAATAATCTTACATGAGTATCTTGTAATCCAAAGTAAATGCATTAGATGCCATCACAGGAACTTGCATGACATTTCTCCAATGCTCAAGGAATCTTTATTTCCTTGCAAAAATCCTAAAATTTAAACACTATTGTTATTTTAATTCTTTGGTGCGATTGTCTTACTTTGGATGTGTAAGTTTTATAAGGTATGGGGTTATTAATAATTTCAATGTGAATCAAGTTAATTAGAGTAAAAATTTTGTTGTTGAGAGGTTTAATGATGCTTAGGTATTATATGATCGAGGAAATATAACAGAATATCTTCATTTTGAGTTTTTGTCACCCTATTAGTGAACCAAACTAAGGTATTAGACAACTAATATAAGTTAAAATAAGGTTTAAGTTTTATACCAATAATTATTTCGAAAATTGGTTGATATACTAGTTAAATACTATTTCCTAACATCTAACACTAATCGACCAATGTGTTTGGGAACTTCTTTGTAAAAATCATTTTGATGACAATAGTCATCTTTTTTACACGTCATAAGATAGAAGTGAGGGAGAAATAATCCAGGTAATGAGAAAATTAATCTTCATAGAGATTACAACATTTGAAGGTGCATTTCTTGGCTCCATCGTATTTCGTGAATGCCTACTCCATAATTCTACTTCATAAGAAGTTTTATGGTACCTTTCATACAAAAGCTAGTCATATATGTTATTTGTGCATATTAAAAGCCTTACATGGTGTTAATCAACTTTTTTATATCTTTTAATTTTTTTTATTTTGAGTAGATTATTAGCTACCTTGCCGCCGCTAGCTACTTGACAACGCAAATGCCTAACACCGGCGAGAGGAGCAATCTCTCACTGAAGATACTTAGCTGCCATACAGCCGCCTAGTATGCCCCATTGTCGCACGTCTGCTCCTCCCGACGTCAGCCATCTATCGCCAACGTCAACTCAGTCACAAGTTGCCTCTTCGTAGTGATAGAGTGATGCTAGAACGTTTTCTATTTCTTTTTTCACCAACTGTCGGCGTCATATTTGGAAATTAGAGCACTTCTGGTCTAACCAGTGATTTTCTCCAACAGTTGTGCCACCACAATAAAATTAGGATAGGTAACCTTTGGAAATCCTAGTGTTGCACCTCTCAACCAATAACTGCTGCCAGCAGAGGTCTTCACCGGCCATTTTTCTGTTACTGTTTGACTGTGTTTATAGATTTATGGGTTTCACAAACCTCCGTCGCCCTTTATGAGTTTATGGGCGTAGTTCATGAGTTTCAACTAGAATGTTGCTTCTATTTTGGTTTGGTTCCATTTACGTCGCAATTACTATCACTAGTCTTGCCGGTGGCGATAAAGACTAATTAATGGCGAAAGGAAATGGGTTCCAGTGTCAACATTCCTCAGTTTTTCAATGTTTTATTTAATACCAACCATAAATCTTGAAGACCAATGCATGCATCTTGAATAACACTTGAACGAAACATTTTCAATTTTCTCTTAAAACAATAATGCATAGATAAATATGAATTTTCATTAACAATTAATCAACTTTATTGGCACATTTCAGCAACGAACGTTTCCAGTTTACTAGAAATAATAATTGAAATATTTTTTAGTTTTTCAGAATACTAAACTCTGTGGACCTTTTAACTCCCTTTTCAGAAAACTTAAACTTCTTTAGATGATATTGAACAAATTTAACAAATTTTCCACAGAAACAACCTTTTCCAGAAATCATAAAAGGAGATGACAATAAGGTATTTAGCTTACAACAAAATACCTCATTTTTTATTTGAAGTACTGTTTATTGCACTTTAATATTACATATTTAGTTTTGAACATAGGCCAACTCAATAATACACTAAAAAAGAGCATGCTATTTGTCTTGGGCAAGTAGTCAATAAGCTTATGTCTTTGATATCTCTTTAAACAACAAGGTTTCTATCAATGCTGTGAAAATTGGTATCACACTGATACTGATTTTTAGTTTGAAATAGTATTGTGTCGGTATCGATTCATACTAGTACCGATACCGATCAATTTTAAAAAATTATAAAATAATTCATAAATTTTATAAAATTTACAAAATAGTCCCTATATATATTATATATTTTCTGTAAACATAATTTTAACTTATTTCAAACATTTAATTAATACAAGAAATTTAGTACAATTTTCACACAATTTCTATATATATCAATATCAATTTTCATATTTTTCAAATAAATATCAACTTGTTCATAAAATAACAAAAAGAATAGAACATCAATGAACATCAATAAATCGTAACATCATCAAATAACAATCTCCAATCATATAATCATAACCAATTATATCCAAAGTTCAAACATCATGCAATAAAAACAATATATAAAAATATAAATATCACAATTGAGGTCACAATCCACCACAAAAATTCTATAAAGCGAAATTAAAGCTTGAAACAAAAATATAAATAGTTAGCATATATGAAATTTAACATATACATCAAATGTAAATAAAAAGAGGGAAAAGACCTGAAAATACATGAATATTCATTCTCCATAACGATATTCATTGAAATCTAACTAGATCCACCTATTATTTAAAAAGAAGTCCTTGTCATTGAGAGGAGGCTGCTTATTATTATCATCCAATGTCATCTCATTAAACGACATGTCAATATCCTCTCAATCGACATCTTCTTACAAGTCACTCTCATCTAAAAGAGTTGGTTCCTCGAAAACTCAATATGCCAAAATATTAATATTATTCAAGGAAATAGGATCTAAAGAACTAGTTATTCCACTCAGAATCCTGATAAACAAATAAAATTCAATCACTAATTAGATTCTATAAATTATATTCATCATAATATTGATAATAACAAAAAGAATATATATCTCTCTCGGAGCTTCAAATTGTATCTTATATATACTAAATTATTCATTCTCTTGTATTCCAATCTATTCCCCCTCTTGGATTGAATGAACTCGAACGTGTTCTATTTCCTTTCATATTTAATTGCACTAACACATTAGCTTAAAATGTAAATTGCAAACCTTTGCAAGTTGGGAACACAATTGTCAAAGTGCTCCCACCAATAAATTATAAGACAATAAAGAGAATGTTATAAACAAATTGAAGTAATGACTAATTGTAAACAAGTAACAAAAGTAAATAAATGTATACCTAGATTGAAATTATTTCTTTATTATATTGCTATAGGCACCCCAAAATCACCAGCAACATCTTTATATACTACCATCTGTGAGATAAGACAGTCTTGAATCATGTCATGGCCAACAATATTAGTGATGGTGTTTAGCATCCCTTTGTTTACTTTATTCTTCTTTGCGTAATCATAGCTAAAGTAAACACTTAGGTTGAGGAATGCCTCAGCTACATACAAAGGAGAATAAATCTGATTCACCCATCTCTCATTAATGACCAAAAAAGGATATGTATGTACAGAGAAGATCTGGTCTTCAAATTATTCTTAATAATTTCTTCACCCTCTCTATGGCATCATAAAAAATCCCATTATGGGCTTATTATTACTGTCAGTCAGATGGACCACTTTAACTAAAGACTTACAAACTCTTAACACAAATTGGTAGTTAGACTAAGACTCTTTATCCTCAATTATAATGGAACAAACCTCCAATCTAACATTAGACCTAGCGTACTAAAAAGATTATCGTTTATCACTCATAAACATCTGTCTTAAATTTTTTTTAATATAAAAAAACTATATAGTGATAAAAAGTTAGTGACAAATCTAATTTCATGAAAATGTAAATTCCTTCCATTTATAAACTCTCTCCTCATCAAATTTAACACCCATCCATCGTTATAAATAAATTTAATAACCTTCTTTTCTTTCAGTACAACATCTGCTATAATAGGAAAATGTCTGTTATCTCCAATATCTTTTAACAGCAAATCAATATAGTGAGCAACACATGGATTCCAAAATAAAGAGTTATATATATTGTGTAGCCTCTTCTTAGCTGCTTTATATGCTACATCATTATCAGTGATGAATTGGACAATGTTTTTAGGCTCAACTTCACTAACAACCTCATTAAATATCCTAAGCAGAGTTTCCTATTTCTTAGCCATACTAGATGCATCAACTGATTTTAAGAACATAATTTCTTTGGTAGAGTGAATTAATAAGTTAATGGTCGACTTCTATCTCCTATTTGTCCAACACATGATTGAACACCCATAAATAGAACATGTCATCCTTTTATCTTCCAAATATGCTCTCATCTCAGTAATAGATTTGATAAGAAGTTTACATCTATAATCATC
>JAOXYD010023823.1:0-14467 GCA_028565735.1 Pinacopodium congolense | reverse complement strand
GTCATCACTAAATTAGTTTTTATAACAAATCTCAACCAAATAAGTATTCTTGTTTTAGTTTTTTTATTACAAATCTTATCCAAACATATTTTTTTTCAACAAAGACAGAAACCAAAAATAAGAAACAAAAACCAAAAAATATAATAAAAATAGAAGCGATACAAAGTGGCTCCTAAAAGATATGATCTCACTTTAAGGAAATATTTTTCATTTTATATGATTATAATCCTTATAACACTCAACAGAGGGTTAGGGAATTAGGCATTTAAAAAACAATTTCTAAACTAATGGCCTACACCGCCAAAACCAACTGTTTTCCTAAACTAATAGTTTAACCTATCTGGAATGTTATGTCAATATAATGCAAGTAATTCAAATTCAAACAATTTAAATAACAATTATTACTTGCACAAAATTAAAAACATATGAAAAGAAGGTTATACAATAATTTTTATAGAGTGTTGGGTAATTATTTTTAGCCCATGTCTTTCTTAACACAGATATTAGAATTTAACGATATCAAATCTTCTTTAGGATGAATAGGAACTCTTATATTAATCTTCTTTACATAAAGAGGTAAAGAAGATTAATATTAATAACTCTTATATTAATCTACCCAACAATATTAATTAATTATGAAACCTCTATGTAAAATACCTAAGTATGCATGTATATACAAGATTTGAGCCCTTAAACACATTTAAAAGATCAAGGTAAGATTTACAATAAAAACTACAAATAAAAACCTATTCAACTTTAGCAAACTCAATTTTTATCTCAAACTTCATTTTCTATTTATCTTCATCTTTCATTAATTTATACTCGAAATGTAAATCTCTTTGGCTCCATAAATCAAAATTATATTCTTATATTTCATCTTCCTATCTTTTAAAGAGCTTTTAAAACAAAGAAATCATTAATAACAAATATATTTTATCATCATCAAAATATAAATTAGAACCTCCCTTAGTTCCATAGAGTTAATACATAACACATATGTACAAGAACATAAGTAAAATTCATAAAATTTTTTGTTCATAAATATAACATTCCCTATCTTACATTCCACCATTAATGTCATACTACATCATAAATCACAATTATAGAACATAATATTAAAACTGTAAACAATAACTAGTAGTCCCAAAATTCTATATATACATAAAGGTGCAATCCAAAAATATAACACTGAACAGTATATATATATACAAAAAGGACAAAGAAAACTATACACAACAGCATATATTACCGGCCCCACCTAGTCTTCATAATATCGGCTTACTCCCTCTATCACCTGAAAATTTTAATAATAAAGGATAAGTTGCCTTTTTAATAAGGGTCACCTAACTGTACTTTTTTATATAAAAACTAGTAGATTTGATATGTTGAGGACAAGTGGATGTGTCACAGTCTCTGTGGCAATGAAAATAAGGCGGTGCCTTACTTTAAAATACATGGATGTGACAATAAATCTCTTATAATTTAAAAATTTTGATTTAATTACATAATTCCTATCATATTTCCTTGGATGAAGCTAAATCAATTGCTATATATTAGGTATTGAAATCTTCCTACTTTTCTTATTGCGAAAAAAATTTAAAATAATATTTTTAACTAGTTCTCATACCATGTAATAGTGATTATTAGAAATGAGATTACAAAAAGGAAAATTAGGTTTTTGTTTATAGAAAATTTGTTTATTGATCAACATGAAAATGTTAAGTTATCTTCTAACACCTAATGTCAGTGAATCCAACATGTTGAGCTCCTCAATTTATATACAAGATTGAATAAACTATAATATCTGGTAAAGGCGCCTACACATGTGATGGATATTGCACAATCTCAATATTGGAATGCATTTACCAAATTATATTTTTAAAATTTTTCATTTTGTTCATACAAAATAAAATTTATATAGAAAATACTATGTCAATATTTCAAAGTCATATACGATATTGAATTACTAATGAGGTTAGATGTCGTAAACAGTTATAAACAATAGTGAGAATAACTCACACGATGCCCAATTCTGAATGTAGAAAATGCGTAAACTTAAAACTTAAATAAGAAGAACACAACGTCTCAGCCTTATCTTCAGAGGCATATGTTTTTACTCACCTTTGGCATTCAGAACTGAAAGACCATCGCCCTTATAAAGGTTGATGTGGATGACTCTACTTATGCTCCTGTGTCTTTCTATTCATCCATTTTAGTTTTTAACATTGTTAGTTGTTGTTAACTTAATCATTGTTTATCTGGTCTTCAAAATAGGGGTAAACAAAGTGTTTTCGGTTTCCCTCTGTTGACAGTTATTTTTAGTTTCTCTAGTTATGTTTTAGTTGTATATAGCTTATATACTTAGTTTTAGTTTAGATAGATTAATATTACTGAGATTTAATAAGAATTATCTCATTTACTCCTTAATTGTAAACAGAAGTAAGTTTGTTCATGGTATTAGAGCAGGTTTAGACCTGGCATTCTTGATTTTGTATTGTTTGATCTTACTACATTACATCAGTCATAGATGGTGACATGGATGGAATCAATCAAGAAAGCTTACATGGCCGAAGAAGTAGATTGATGGAGATTTGCTAAACTTGCAGAGCTCAGATGATCCAGGAATGATGCTAGTTATGAATCTACTCTTTAGAAGTAATTACCTATCTTGGAGTAGAGCTATTCAAATTACGTTAGGAGCCAAGGACAAATTATGATTCATTGATGGAAGGTTGGTAAAACCTACTCTTTATTAACCTAATTATAACAAGTGGATTCGAGTCGACAGTATGGTTATTTCTTGGATACTCAATTCGATATCTAAGGAGATAGTGGAAGCTTTTATATATGTTAGTTCAGTAAGGAAATTGTGGTAAGAACTTGCATAACGATTTGGAGAATCCAATGGTCCTCTGATATAACAAATATAGATAGAAATGTCATCTATAACTCAAGGAAATCTTTTAGTTGTCAAATATTTTACAAAAGTTAAGAGGCTTTGGGATGAATTAGTGTTTGTTTCACTACCTCCACAATGTGTTTGCAATCAATGTACCTATGAATTGACAAAGATGATAGCTAATCAGTCTTCTTCTAATCAATTGATTCAATTTCTTATGGGGCTTAACGATAGTTATGACCATGTGCAAAATCAAATTTTAGTAATGGAATTGATCAATGTCTCTACTAATCCTAATTTCTCTATTGCGTGTACAAACATAATTTATTTTTGTATGGTATAAACACCTTGGTCATATTTCTCTTGGTGCTTTGAAATGTATTTCTTCTAATAAAGATACACTTGATGACTTGAATTTAGTGTGTGATATTTTCCCTTTAGCAAAGCAGCAACATTTGCCTTTTCCCAATAGCACTAGTCTATCTACTCATATTTTCCAGCTTCTTTATACTGGTCTATGAGGCCCTTATCATCATCATTCACTTAATGGAGGTCATTATATTCTTACCATTATTGATGACTATAGTAAAGCTACATGGAGTTATCTTTTACATTATAAAACTCAAGTGAGTGGTGTTCTTGAAACTTTTTGTTAGATTCTTCGAAATTAGTTCAATCTTTTTGTCAAGGCTAAACAATCAGAAAATGGAACTGAAATCTTAAATGAGAAATGTCAAACTTTATTCAAGCAGCTAGGCATTTTACACCAAAGATCATGTGCCTATACTCCACAACGGAATGGAGTTGTGGAAGAAGACATAAGTAGCTATTAGAAGTGGAAAAGGCTTTAATGTTTGAGTCTTCACTGCCTTCCATTTTATGGGGTAAGTCTATTTTGATTGCAACCTATATTATCAATTGGTTGCCTTCCTCTACCTTACATTAGAAGTCTCCTTATGAATTGTTATATAATAAACCTTCTTCTTATGATAATCTCAAGACCTTTGGTTGCCTTTGTTTTGTCACCAATACTACACCTCATAAGGTTAAATTTGATCAAAGGGCATTTCTTTATGTATTCATTTGTTATTGTTCTAGCCATAAAACTTTGAAAGTTTTTATTTAGATTCTTAGCAAATTCTGATGTCCAAAGATGTTGTTTTTCATAAGGATTGATTCCCTTATAAAGGCTTGTCTTCTGTTGATTCTAATGTTTCTTTGCCTGCTATTCCTAATTTTGATGAATAAGTTTCTAATTAGACTTCTTCTAATTCTATTCCTGATGAACCTTCTACTGTTCTAGATTTGCATGCCATTATTCCATCTTCTTCTATTCCCTTACGTCGTAGTGGTAGAATTTGTCAGCATCTTGCTTGGATGCAAGATTTTTTGTGTGCATCTTTTGATTTGGATACTACTGATGTGTCCACTTTATTGGATTATGTTGACTCTATAGATCATATGCATCTGTAACCCGTTACTTTTGATCCTGCACATTTATCTTTTTTATTTAATTTGTCTCTTCTTTATGAGCCTCAAAGTTATTCCCAGGCTAAAGATCATCCTGAATGGATTAAGGCCATGGCATAGGAATTATTGGCCTTGGAAACTAATCACACTTGGGAGTTAACATCTCTTCCTCCCAACATGAAACAAATTGGCTCTAAGTGGGTGTTCAAATTTAAACTTAATCCAGATGGATCAGTGGATAGATATAAGGCTCATATGGTGCGAAAGGGGTTTAATCAAATTGAAGAGGTCGACTATACCGAGAGTTTTACCCCAGTGGCGAAGGCTATCACTGTACGCCTCTTCATTGCTATTGCTTTTGTTTATGCCTAGCCTTTATGTCAATTGGATATAAACAATGCCTTCCTTCATGGCTTCATCAATGAATATGTCTATATGGTGCCTCTTGTTAGGTATAACAAGGCTACCCATGGATAAGTATGTAAGTTGCATTGCTTTCTTTATAGCCCGACGCAAGCCTCTCACCACTGGAACCATGAATTCAACATGTGTCTCCAACAATTTGGCTTTGTTCAGTCCTCCTATGATCACTGTCTATTTACAATGCCTTCTAGTTCTGCTTTTATGGCTTAATTAGTGTATGTGGATGATGTACTAATTATGGGTTCTTTTTTTTTTTCTGATATTGATTCAGTCAAGCAATTATTAGATTCACCGTTCACTATTAAGGACCTTGGTTTTGCTAAATACTTCTTAGGCCTAGAGATTGCTCTATCTATACACGGTACTATTATTAATCAATGCAAGTATATTCTAGACTTAATTTGTGATGCTGTCTTATTGGATGCTAAGTCCTCTACAACTCCTTTTCCTTTTGGTTTGAAATTAGTTGACGCTTGTGGTTCACTTCTATCCAATTTTGAGCAATATCATCATCTGGTGGGCCACCTCCTCTATCTTGGCTTCACATAGCCAAATATTTCTCATTCTATACAACATCTTTGTCAATTCATTCAAATACCTTGTTAACTACATTGGGATACTGCACTTCATATGTTATGGTATCTCAAAGGTAGTCTGTTAAAGGGGTTATTCTTTCCAATTCAGTCTACTCTTCAACTATCGATGTTTTCTTATGCAGATTGGGCCTCATGCAGTGATACTCATTGCTCTTTAATCTATTACTATATTTTCCTCGATAAGTCGCTTGTCTCCTGGAAAACAAAGAAACAATCTACAGTATCTCGTTCATCGGTAGAAGCTGAGTACCGTAGTACACAACGACGGTATGTGAACTTCAATGGATATTGTATTTGCTACGTGATTTCCGTATTGCTCTTATACTATTGATACCTTTTCAGGTTGAAAACCAGGCTATAATTCACATGGAATCCAACCTTGTATCGATTGTCACCTTGTTTGTGATCAATTAAAGGTCAGTTTTATCACTTTGCATCATATATGCTCCCATCATCAACTTGTTGATGTGCTTACCAAGTCGTTGCCTACTGCTGCCTTTTTGTTTTTGTTTTCCAAGTTGGGTTTGATGGATTTTCCCTCTACTCCAACTTGAAGGGAGATTATAAAGGTTGATGGGGATAAATTTAATTATGCTCCTACGTCTTTCGCTTCTTTCATTTTAGTTGTTAAAATCGTTAGTTGTTGTTAACTTAAACATTGTTCATCTAGTCTTCAAAACAGGGGTAAACAGAGTGTTTTTGATTTCCCTTCGTTAGTTATTTTTTATTTCTCTAGTTGTGTTTTATTTGTATATAGCTTGTATACTTAGTTTTAGTTGAGATAGATTAAACATTACTACGAGTTAATAAGAATTCTCTCGTTTACTCCTTAACTATGAGCAGAAGAAAGTTTGTTAAGCCCTTTAGTGAGTGCTTTAGCATTTTTGCTTAATAGTCTTAATTAGGATTGCCTTTAACTCTTCAATATTATATCATGACTTCTATGATTTAAATGTAACAATATTTTTCTTAGAAATTCTAGCTATAACCCACTGAAATTGCCCAAGATGCTTTTTTGTTGTTGAAGGATTGAAATTTTTATAAATTATTAAAATAATTTTTTTAAATGGATCTTGATAGCTCTGCTCTTTATCTCACTGAGTATTGATCCTTAATTAGATCTTATCAAAATTTAATGTCCTTTTTAGCATTTTTTTAACACCGAGTTTGCAACAACAAAAAATCTCATCACTTCTATTTAAACTCTTTAAAGCTTTCTTCTTCAACGAAATTAAGAATTAAAATGCAGGATCAACCAACTATAACTACACTACAGACAAACCCATGTAGAGCAGTGCCATGGTTGCAAATAGACAAATTACAAGAACCCAAATCAAAATACGCAGCTTCATCGGTCCATGTATTAGCTTAAACACCCAGCATGACATATTTTCAAAAAAAAAATCTTATTGAGAACCAACCATGATCAAATTGCGGGTGCTGTGAAATCAATCTTATAGATTTCTCTAGATCTTTTTAATAGAATTTTAACTTAAATCAAAGTAAGGAAATAAAAGAGTTTTTGAGAAACCTAATTAATCATCCTGTTGAATCTGATTTTCTTCACGAGTCTGTCAACCATAATTATTCAAGTGTCCATCCTTTAACAGTATCCACAAATTGATTAAATGAGAACTTTAAGATCTTTTTTTAGAAGAAGAAAAGAATTATACTATCAACTCATTATTTTTAATCCTTATATAAGAAAATTCATATTTTTAATATTAAAATTAATTTAATTTAATTGTAAAGTTTGAGAAAATTTAGAGCCAAATAGCAATATTTAATTTATTTAAAATTAAATCATAATTATATTTGACCCTAAATTTTATCAAACTTTACAATTAAATCTAATTTAATTAAAATTTCCCTCTTTTTAGGAATGTTTGTTTATAACTTATTAAATTTATAATATGTTGGTAGTGATTAAAAATTATAATTCTAATATATATTTAAAATTAAATAAATTAAATATCCTCTTAAATTTAAATTTAATTTATAATTTTAGGCCATGATTAAGATCTAGTAATATGTCAAAACTACTTAAATATTAGGAATATCACAATAGTTTGACCTAACTTATTTAGGTACAGTTATAATATATAATATAATCTTTTCTTCATCTTATACTCTAATTAAGAAAAAAACATAGAATTAGTGTCTACTTTATATAATCCAATAATGTTCATTTTTTAAATTAGTAAATAACTTATAATTCATATTTGAAAATATCTTTTCAATTTTTAATTTACTCTAGTCAGAGAATTCTCAAATCATTACTAATAAAGAACAGTAGAATATTCTCCCTAATTATTTTAGGGTGATGAATTTTCTATAGATTTACTCAACTATCTCTATATAGTTTGTTGAACTAAGGGAGATTCCAATCAAATATTTTAGTAATGACAAAACATTATTATTACTAATACATAAGTATTAATGTGTTGATAAGATAGGAAAATGCAAGATGTTTAAGTTTAGATATGTTAGAGTCAAGATTGGTACTTTAAGGGAAGCATATGAAGAGCAAGCATTTGATGATTAATAATGGATGATCAAGAGTGAAGATTAAGAAAAAAGATCAATTTTGGTTAGGCTTAGGTGTGTCTTGAAATGTAAATTTTCTAAAATTAATCTTAATCAATGCTTGAAAAGGCTCTCACATTGCATATCAAATTTGTATCAACCTTTGCATATAAGATATGAATTGTGGTTTTAATGATTAACTGAATTTGAATATGTGATTGATTTGATAGGAATTGTTTTAGAATGTTTCATTAGTATAAAATTGCATAATCAATAGGCAATGTGATGGATTTTTTTTCATGTATGCTTCTTGATAACTTTAAGTGGATTGAATTGTTGATTGAAGTTATTTACATGTTTTTGAATTTTTTTAATATAATTATGATGTGAAATTTTTTTTAATAAAATTTTTATGAAAAGGTTTGAGTTATTTAAGAACGAAAACCTTTCATAATCAAGGCAACTTCCTATGTTTGAATCAATTGAAAAAAATTTATATTAAAAAATCCTTATTAAAATTTTTAAATCTTGATTAATGTTAAAACTTTTGGACAGGGAAGAATTGTTTTGGTCATTTGTTAGCAATTTTAGAGCTAAACTTAATTTGGTTTAAACTCATTTATTGACATTCCTCAAATTTGTTTAAATTTAAATTGTCATCATTCAATCTGATTTTTCAGTATCCAAATTTGTTTTCATTACTTAAGAATCATCATACACAATTTTCTTGAGTCTTAAAAATGTACTAGAGTTTTTACTTCAATTTTTAAGCACTTAAAACTTTGATTAAAGCTCCAAAACTACAGATTACACAAAGCTGTATCTAATGACTAATTTAAGGCTTTGGGGAATTTATGTCTTTTTGTCTCCTAAACAGTTGGGGCTGCTATTAAACATCTATAAACACCCTTCCTAAAGCTACATACAACATCTCAAAGCACTTTTATCATTTTAGAAGCCCTAAAAAATTATTGAAAGATCAAATTCGTTTAAACTTCAAAGTTGCCTCATTTTTCATTATTTGCCTCCTTTTTCACTATTCTTGGTTCAATCTCCTCTCTCTTCGCTTTAACTTATTTTTAGGCATACAAAATTATTGTTTATATTAGTTTAAGTGCTTAAGATTTTTTTTCATCAAAATATTTTAGGAGGATTATTTCACTTGATTTAAGTTTAATCTTTCAACCATATCAAAACTGTTTTTGTTTTTTTTATTTCTTGTGTTCTTACATTATTCACGATTTTTTACTATCATAATTGTTTCTAGATGTTTGAGTTTGCTTTTCTCACTTGCTTAAAGTGTTGAAGAACTTTATAAACCAATTTCATGCATTATTAAGTGGTCATAATGGAAGATAGATCATGTATATCAAATTTGTCCAGGTTTGGGTGCTTCAACATTGATATTTATCTTTAGTTGTTTAAATTCAATTTTTGTGTTTCAAAATTCCACAAATCTATTTTAGTTGTGTTTTTTTATCTCCCAAGTTTGACGTATTTGTGTGATTTTATAAGGTTAGAAACATTTGTTAATTAGGTTGAAACTTTAATAGTTTATATTTTGACAGTTTTTGATGTTTATGGTTTGTTCTTTATTTAAATCTTATGTTTTATGCCTTAAATTCATTTTTATTGTGTCAATCTATTTTTAACCGATTGATTAAGGGCCTAATAGGTTTATTGTATTGATTTTATGGCATTTTATAGGTTATAATTATTTGTTTCAGCGCTGAAACTTGAATATTATATAATCTAACGGCGTATGTTTATATTAGTTTAATATAATTAGTACATGTTATAATTATATTATTGCTTAATAAATTTGATTTTTTATGGCTTGTAGAGGTGTGAAGGGATTTCCCATATTGTTTAATTATCTTTAGAAATAGCATAATTGTTTTATATTGCTTGAGCTTCATTAAAATACCATTAGAGGTGTGTTTTGGATACTAACTTGGGGGATTTTCTTTGTTAATTGTTGTGATTGATTTAAGGCTCCCATTCACCATCAAAAAGATTGTTGAAAGGTTTCTCTTGACCTATAAAAAACAATATTTAAGTTTTACTAATATTTGAATGTGAATTGGATTGATCTATGCCATGTATGAATATTAAAGATTGCATAAGTATTGCATTAGTTACATTTAAGCCCATTTTTTAATTGAGTTTGGTTAGGTTTTTATTAAGCTATATAAGATATATTTTAAGACTCAAGGAAGCTTGATTTAGGGAATGTTTTGTCAGATTAATTGGTTGAATTTTGTTTGTTGTAAGTGTTACTCTTCACCCACTTAAGTAAGATTGTATTGATTTTCTCTTCTCCCTTATAATTCAATATTGTTATGTAGGTTCCTCTTGACCTTTTTTAACAAGATTATTAGCTTAAAGTAAGATTATAAAGGGTTACTCTTCACCCTTAAGTAATATTGTAAAGGTTGCTCATTACCCATTTTAAGTAGGATTAGTTTTAGTGAATTTTCCAAGAAGTAGTTGGAGAGAGGATGTAATCTATCTTTGGGTAGGCGAATTTCTATAAATCTGTTTGTTTATCTTTTTTCCTACCCTCTTTTATTTTATGTTTATGGTGTTTGTTTATTATTAAGTGAATTTGATTAATATTGGCATAAGCATATCATATCATTATAGCTTGAATTTTAATTTAGTGATTTATATAGTTATAATCGGCCTAGGTTGTTTAGTTTGTTTAATTTATAAACAATTTTTTAAGCACCCAATTCACCCCCTCTCTTGAGTGCCATAGGGCTTACAATTAGTATTAGAGTTTTGGTCTCACATTTGCATTAATTTCTAATGAAAAGTGAGTAATGATTATAGATGACTTATTGTTTTGATCAAGAGGGAATTGATATTCATAAGGCATCTTTCTTCAATTGAAATGACTTTCTTGAGTGGAAAGTTAGAATTAATTTTTTTATGGGTCAAGATTTTCATGTATGAGATTTTATTTTAAATGGCCCTAATGGATTTTCAAATAAAGCAAAAGTTATTTCCTTAAATGAACGAGCCATGCATATCTTTCTTGATGCATTAGAAGAGTGCATATTTGATAAAGTTTCTAGGTGTTCTTTGGCTAATGATATTTGGAGTAGATTAGAAAAAACAATGTATTGGTGGAAACGATGTGAAAGAGGCCAAAGAAGAGATGAATGAAGAAGAAGAAGCCAAAGATGATATGAAGAAGCGAGGAAAAGCTTAATATGAGAAGAGATTCCAAATATATGTCTTATAGCATTGGTAAAAGAAGCTCCATCATCATCAAATGCTCAAAAGGAAAGAATGAGGTACCTTTTAACTCTAACTCAAATGATGATGAAAAATGATATAGAATATGATGAAATGTCACATGATGAATTGGTTGAGCAAGTAAAATCTCGTAGATTGAAAAGGAAGAAACTTTTTTCTAAATATAAAGATACTGTGAAAAAGTTAAATAATTGTGTGATCGAAAATGATAGATTGGTCAATGTGAATGATTGTTTTAGAAAAGAATTGGATGAATGTTGGCATGGAAATGAGAAGTTGAAAGATGAATTGCGTGACATGTTAGAAATTAAAAATGCATGCATTTTAGAAGTTGACAAATTAAATCATGAAATAAATGCCATGTTAGATTATAATAGGGTGGATGTTGACATGCATTACAATAAGTATAAGTTAATGCATGAAAATGAATCTTCAAAAAATGAAGTAGATACCCTCACAAAACCATTGTTTAAATTCATAAAGGGAAAAGAAAGTTTAAATTGCATGTTAAAAGGTCAAAAGGTTTCTAATGATAAACATGGTTTAGGTTGTATTGATAAAAATGTTTCTAAGGATGCCAAAACCATTTTTATAAAGGGAAGAAGCTTAAAAGAAGAAATTGTGTCAAAGCCCTCATTAGACAATGGAGTATCCACATCTAAAGCACATATTAGGCCATCTTTTAAGAATTTTGCATCTTTATCTAAATTACTTGCTAGGAAGAAAAATTATCATGCATTCATATATGCATCTAAGACGAAAGCTAGAAAGGATAAATATGTAAGCAAAAATAGGCATAATTTTTTTAGAAATGCACAACCATCTCATACTGTTTCATTTTAGTAACTAAAAGGGCAAAGAGGTCATAAACATTCCCATGTTTCTAATTTGTTTGTGCATAATCCTATGAATGGATTATATTTACATCCTAGGAGGTATTTTCATATTGAAAAAGGAGCATATAGATTTTCATAAAAAATGGAGCATACATACATTTAGGCATCAAAAAAGGAAATTTAGGTCTTTACATTCTCATACTCGTCATAAGCATATTCATAAGGCTAAAGGCATATTTTGTTCACATCTTAGGAGGTCATATCATTAAGAAAAGAATAGGTATAATGATAAAATATTTAAGTAAAATAGGCCAACTCACTCACGTATACCCCATATGCATTCCCATCTAGCTAGAAATATGTCTAATACTCATTCTAGGCCAAGAAACGTGTTTCATTCACATTCTATGTTTAAATATCAACATGGAAGGACATTTAGAAATTAAAGGCCTAAAAATGCATCAATATCTCATATAAGGATAATTGACATGTTTCATAGGTATAATGGTATAATGTACGCTCATAACTCTCATATATATGAACATCATCCTAGGAGAACTAATTTTGATAAGAGAAATGCATTTAGGCATAAATATTATAGGTTTCATGAACATACACATAATGAACTTACCAAAGGACAATTGTTGAACCAAGTAAGGAGAAAATATTTGGTATCAAGAGGTGATGCAAATAAAGGTATTCCTATTTTCGTACTTGATAATACATATCTTGACATGATTTTTAAATGATTGTACTTGATTTGAAAAGTTGACCTTAGCTTATTTGTTTTAGAATGAAAATTTGATTTATGTGTTTTGGTGGAGCCACTGCATGTTTAGTACAAAAGCCATCGTATGTTTAGTATAGAAGCCATTGCATGATCTTTTTTTAATTTATAATATTGTATTTAAATTGATACATGATTTTTAAAATGAGTGTATTACCTTGATTTTAGCATATGACTTGTTTGAAAAATGATGCATTGAACATGTTTTCAAAATGGGTACTTTCATAAGTTTTGGAAAATGTCATTTATAATGAATGTTATTTTCTATTGATAATTTTATTTGGTATTAGAGTGCATGACTTGATAATATTTTTCAATTGGAATAAGAATCCTTGTATGATATTTGCAATTGGTATCAATTGACATCATATTTTTACAATTAGTATTATGTTTTACAAGTGGTATCATTTCTTTTCAATTCATATCACCTTTAAAATTATATAAAATTTTTAAAATGTTTTAAGAAAAATACTTTACCCTTTATGTGATTAAAATTTTAAAATACATAAATTTAAAGGGAGTAAATTATTTAGCCTATGTCAATTGTCTCAATATGACATAAGCTATTTCATGAGAGAAAATTTTTTTAAAAACCATATTCATGCTTATGTTTTTCTTTTAAACATAACATGACATATTATGTCAAATATATGCCTTGGATGCACAATAGGCATAATATGCAAATTTGTGGTTTCTTGGTATAATATAAGTCTTTAATGCAAAATGTGCATGAACGTGTGTTTTTCCTGTGAAATATGCATTATATGTAGTTTTGGTCCAAAATATGTGTAAATATATTTTTTTAATGTAAAATTGCATAATATGTACCTTTGGTACAAAAAAGTGCATAATATATGTTTTTAATGCAGAAAGATGTAAAGTAAATATTTGTTATGAATACACAGTGTAGGAAAATATGCATGTTTGAAGCTTAAAGATGCATAATATGCTTTGTGATGCGCTTGTACCTTTTCATATTTTATTTTCCCATAATGCATAATTGCATCCATTTAGGGGGAGTATTATATACAATTGGTATAATTTTTTAAAGATGCATGAATTAAAGGGGAGTAAGTTTTAAGAATTAGTTGCAATTGATATTCTTTGTGATAATGTCAAAAAAAGGGAAAATAATAGTGTGATATTAAGGAGTAATATGAATTTTAAGTACAGAAGGATATAGTCATATCATTTCATGATACATGATGCATTTACATGAAATATGTTGCATATATGTTTTATATTTTCTTAATATTACATGTTTTATCATCACCAAAAAGGAGGAGATTGTTAAATCAAGAGAGGTTCCAATTAAGTATTTTAATAATGACAAAACATTATTATTACTAATAGTTAAGTTTTAATGTGTAAATAAGATAGGAAAATGTAACATGTTAAAGTTTGCATATGGTAGAGCTCAAAATTGGTGCTTCAAGTGAAGAATATGTAGAGCAAGCATAAGATCAAGAAAGAAGATCAATTTTGGTTAGGTTTAAATGTGTCTTAGAATGTAAGTATTCTAAACTTGATCTTAATCAATGCTTGAAAAGGCTCTCACATTTACATATCATGTTTGCATTAACCTATACATATAGTACTTGAATTGTAATTTTAGTGATAAATTAAATTAGATTATGGCATTGATTTTTTAGGAATTGACTAAGAA